>JAZHYW010016520.1:0-11926 GCA_037355805.1 Ixodes ricinus
TAGGCGCAACCAGGAATCGAACCCTGGCCTTCTGCGTGGAAGGCAAGCGCGATAACCGCTATGCCACGGGCGCGCTGCCTACTCGGGTCAGTCATGCGCCCGCGGCAATATGGCTTCAACATGAGTTTTCCAAGTGAGGGAGGATGTTAGTCTGGTACCGAGACTGTTTTCTAGTGAATTGAACTAGTTTGCACTTAGCTTTATTGAGCGTCATCAACCATTTACCACACCAGTGGCTAACCTCCTTAGAGGGTAACTGCAAAGAAAAAAGAGTGTTTTTAAACAGCCTAATTGGGACAAGCATGTCACAAAACAAATCTTCCGCGAAAAAACAAATTTTTTCTAGCAATATTTACGCCACAGAACGTAATTTAGTCGGAGTCCCAACCTCTCCGCATTTGAAACTCCCGCTCTTTCGACGCCCGCGGAGTGGCTGGTATACGCCACTCCGTGACGTATAGCAGCGACTCTGTGACGTGTAATAGGAACTTTGTGGCGCGCGATTCAAAACGGGTGAAATAGCCGCAAACTAAAATCAGTCCTGCGCAATAAATATTGCTGTAAAAAATTTTGTTTTTGGCGGAAAAATTGTTTTGTGACATGCTTGTCCTAATTAGGCTGTTTAAAAATACACTTTTTTTTCTTTGCAGTTACCCTTTAAGATCATTCTGGAAGCTGGTGGCTGTCGTTAACCGATGAGATCTTGTTATATATGACACAATCATCGACAAAAAGCCGTATTTTAGAGGAAATGTTACATGGAAGATCGTTAATGAATATTAAGAAGAGCAGAGGGCCGAGGACGGAGCCTTGCGGAACGCCTGACGTAACGCTCGTTAGACTTGATTCATGATCGTTAATGGCTGTGTATTGAACACGAGATGCGAGAAAGTTTCTAATCCAGGAGAGTACTAAGCGGTCTAAATGCAGGGACGATAACTTGGAAAAAAGACGGTGATGCGGAACACGATCGAAGGCTTTTGAAAAGCCTTCGATCTTTATATTGTCTTTACTGTCAGAAGTGTTTTTGGTAGAGCAAGTCTTTATTGTCAGAAGTGGTTTTTGTTGGAGCAAGAAGTTCAACTAACTGCAAAACTTTCTTGAGAATTGCCATTTTTTAGTCAAAAAGCTCAAGCTTAGATGTGCTAAATATTGTTCTACAATTTGGTTAGATTTCCTAACAAACAGTGGTGACTCTCTACTGGAAGCAGACACCTCATCTTGTAGCTCCTCATAAAATAGTCCTATGGAGGTGAAAGTTTGTACAGTGCTACTAGAGGTAGAGGTGAGGACACCCTCCGAATTCCATGAAAATCATATTATTCAAGGTGGAATTTTGTGCCTCGGCTGCTGTATTGAGTGGGGTGTGTTTGCCAGGCTCCTTGCTGAAGCTGAAGGACCAGTGCTGGGACCTGGCGACAGAGAGCTGCCTGAAGAGTCTGCTGTACACCTTCCTCGTGGACAACGACCAAGACGCCAAGCTTCTGTTCCAGCTGATGGCCAAGGTCATGGGCAGGGACAAGAAGCGCGTCCATCGTGGACGAGCTCCTACCTGGGAAAGGTGAGGATGGGAGCCTCCTTTGCAAAATCTTTCGCTTTCAGCAGAGTTTGCAGACGTCTCGACCAAATCCCGATGGTGTCCTCGACGGGTGGGATCGGCGGCCGAGCGTGTAAACGCATTGCGGCTCTTAAGCGTGTGGAGACGAAAGCTCGCGCCGCAGAATCTGGGGATCTATGGGCTCAATCCCCACCCCTAACCGTTTCGATCCGGACGAGCATCGTGCTGGCGTGCGGTCGTGTGTCACTACTGTGTGAGGCACGTTAAGACTCCGAGCCAGCAGTGGTACTGCACCGGCTGAATTTCTCATCTAATGAGCGGAGGCACCAGACGCCCATTGGGGCTGACTGACTTCCCGCTGGAAAAACGTTCACGCAGCACGAGTGCTTTTTATGCCCCTATATGTTCCCGGTTGAGTTTCTATAGAACGGGAAAAGTAGAGAAATTGAGGAGGGATGAATGGGGAAATTCTGCAGGTTGTCGGGGGATGTAGCTTAGAAACAACCAAAATTAAGGGAGTACCTGAAATTGGTGTCACTGTGCATAGAGAAAGAATTGCATCACCAGTGATTTCCCTACACATTCCCTCGGGTGCAACGATTCACAACGACTCCTCTATTCTCAATGCCCCCCCCCCCCCTAAAAAGTTAGACACCCCCCCTAATTTCAATTCCTGGGGAAATCTCTTGCCATGACCCAAACTGTCCCCACATGCTCTTGATAGAGTGTTTGTCAAGATGCAAGGTGGGAAAATCTTCCAGTTGGCAAAAAGCTTGGCTTGGAAACGGCACTTGCGTGAATGAACGATAAGGAAGTGTATGCTTGTTCTCTAAGAGCTCTTCTTGCTGCTCTAAAACAGACTTGGCTCCTTCAAAGCATGTTCTAAAATGACTCGGATCAATCGCATCGCTGGTCACTTTTTACCCACAAAATTCGTAGGAAGTTCTCAGTCGGGTCTTTGGGGCTGTGTGATGTCTTCATAAACTGTAATATTCGTAAAACAGAAATTTGTCCTAGTGGTCACAACAACACATTTAAACAGGCATTTTTATAGTAGAGGCATTCTATTATACAGTGCAATCCACTTATAAATGATACTAATGAGAACCAAAATACAATCGTTGTAATTGGTTATCGTTGTATCTGGACATTCTCTGAGCATTTCTAGTCTAGAAACTGATCGGTATAAGCAGGACATCGTTATACAGTAAAACCTCATTGATACGTTCTCGGTTGATACGTTTTCCCGGCTGTTTCGTTCAAAAACGCCGGTCCTGTTTTACTTCCATACAGATACATGTAGTATTAGTTTCCTGCCTGTTACGTTTGCTTTCCCGGTTGTTACGTCCAAAAGTGTCTGCATCGCAGCGCGCTGGGCACCAGGCTGCCACGCTGGCTTTAGAAGCTAGCGGAGCAAAGCCAAACCATGCAATGCGGGTCGCACGGCACGCGTGGGCATGCAGACCCCGTCTCCCTTTACTCCTTTCCCTCTTTCGTCTCTGTCTCCTCGCTGGGCTTTGCTGAGCTCTGCCACAGCTTCCCATCTTGCCAGGTGTGACTTGGAGCACTGCTTGGATGGGGAGTGAGGCTGGCGAGGCGGCGAACGCTCGTTCTCTCTCTTCTCTTCATCTGTCCTTCTCTTTCTCTGGCACGAGGTGCACCCGCATGCACGCTGCGCTTCTAGTTTCTGTTCTGCTCGATTGCGTGAACCGTAGAGTTTCGGAGTATGTGCGCTTTGTGCCCATTGACGACGGTCATGGCATCGCGAAAAAGGAAGGCACTCTCTTTTAAAGAGAGTTGATATACTTCAGACGGTGGATCACAATCCCAGCCGGAAGAGATCTGACATCGCAAGAGACCTCAGACTTGGCCTCAACTTTAAACAGCATCCTCGCCAAACGAGAAGGAGATCGAGGTGAAAGCTCCTTTTCATCAACCAGGCTTTAAACAGGCTCGGGGGCAAAATACGCCAAGTTGGAGTGTCCGAGTCCTCAACAGTTCTGTAAGTACACATAAAATAAACTGTTGTATAAGAGCTGCTTTCTATCTCCCTAAGTGCGTTATCGGTTGCTTACGTTTTCCTGGATGATAGTACTTTTTTTCCACGGTCTCCTGAAAAACGTATCAACGAGGTTCTACTGTATGTGGTATCATTATATGTGGGTTGCAGTGTAAAGGCATTTGACTACATCTAAAAAAGGTTTATTCGCTGCTTTTTATTATTGTTACCGGTGTCGCTTCACTTAACATTTGTTAACCTCTTTTTTTGCTTTTGTTGCAGACATACAACTACCATACAAAGTGCATGAGGTCTCGAAATTTATCAGCGTGTTGGAGAACCTTGACATCCAAGATCCAGATGTTATCAACACACTGATTGATCAGGCAAGTAACCGATCAGCGAGAAGTTTATTGGTCCCTGCCAGTCAGCTATCCACTGACAGTCTCTCAAGATTACCGCTAAGCGAGAGTGACGGCTTGGTGACCACCCGAGGACATTTGAGCGGAAGTTCACAAACACTGTTACTAGAAGGCTGACAAACCGCCGTGGACGGGAGCAGCATAGGTACCTGCCAAGTCGTACTACATACAGTCGCATCCCGTTAAATCATACTCTGTTAGAATGGACGGGCCGCCACGACAGATAAGCGCATTTTCCGGACAGCTCATATTATGGACGCTTTTTGGGGAATGCAGTTGTCCGCGTTCCCCCAAAAACATAGCTGTACACAGATTACGTAATCTGCTGAGTTGTGCGGGTCGCCCGTAGAATGTCTACGGACAGACCATTTCGATGTGCCATCCGATCGACGGAGACCCGTGCAACCTTGAGTGCCTGGAACGTCTCTCCGACTGGCGTCTTTACCTCGCTCTAATGAGTGGCCCCTCGATTTCCGCCCGACGACGTAACAGACATGTCGGGCTGTCAGTCGGCCTTGATCCCGTCGGTGCCATGGCAGGGTGGTGGACGTGGTGGAGGTCTGTTTTGGAGGTCGCTCTCCGGCTTCACAGTCCACGACGGCTTCGGCTGCCAGGAGTGGGGATTCTGCAACGACGGCTACACTCACGTTCGCTCGTGCTTTTCACCGGGACTTCTTGCAACGACTGCAGGAATCGCGGCGTCTGACGACACGACATGCCGGCACGCGCGACGTCATTTGTTGCCACTTCGAGACTGCTTTTGCTTTGGTGTGTGGGCGTGATGGGGTGCCAAAGTCGCCACGCGGAGCACGCGGTCCAAGCAGCGGGGTAGAACACGAGGACCGTCCCGGAGAATGGACTGGACTCCCACCCAGACTTGTACGGTACTCATTACGAGCGGTCGTGTCACTCGTAACCGATTACTTTTTGGAGTGATTTTGTATTGATTCGGTTACTTTTATTGGGAAGTAATCGCGAGAGTAACTAGATTACTTTTGGAAGTACTGAAATTACTCGTAACCGTTACTATCTTCCCCTCCCCTTCGAAATGGCACCCTTTCTTTCTACAAGTTTTCGACCAAGAAATCCTTCGAACTGAGTCTCCGACAGGAGGACGGCTTACGAAAATTGGTGTTGGAAGAAGATGAGCAATTGGTGATTCGGTGATTTTCGTTCAATAATGGACAGCACAAAAGACCCATTTTCAGACCGGCAGAAAAATCTGTCGTTTCGGAAACCCGGAGTAGTCGGCAAAGTAACGGTTACTGTTTCAAGTAACGACCAATTACGTTTCTTCTCGAGCAATTGACTAATCTCTTTGAATACTTTTTTTAATCTATGGGGTGACCCAGGTCACCAGGCTCGATTTAAAATGGACCGTAAAAATATATGCCTTTGACAAAAAGTTTAGATTGGTACAATCTAAACTTTTTGTCAAAGCTGTATTTCACTGGTTGGTTTTTTCATGTAAAATTACAAAGCGTAGCTCCTCTTTCTGTAAAAAAGTAGGGCCAAGAAACTTGCCAGGGTCTACGGCGGGCGGCGACGCAGACGACCGAGTCGAGTAGCAGGGATGCGTTTGTTGCAATCGTATTGATAGATCGCGTTGGGAGCAGCCTCCGAAGGTGCAGCCGACCAGTGAAAGAAAGCAGATGACACGCAGATGAAATCCGTTGGCAGCAAAAGTGCCGTTATTATGCAAACAAATTTTCTATTATTTTTGTTACTTGAAGTTTTGCTTTCATATGTCTGCATTTATTTTTAAGCCAAAGGTAGATTACAAAAAGATTATGTTCGTATTAATAGACCACGGCCGACACGGGCACTTTCAATATTTCTTTAGAAGCAAGCCAGTACAAGGAGGTAGCGCCATCTATCAATACGAGCGCCAAACACATCTTGCAACTCGACTTGGTAGTCTGCGTCGCCGCCTGCCGTTGACCCAGGCAAGTTTCTTCCCTTTTTTTTTTACAGAAAGAGAGCTACGCTTTGTAATTTTACAAGAAACAACCAACCTGTGAAATACACCTTTGACGAAAAGTTGAAATTGCTATGTGCAGGCGTCGATTTTTATGGTACATTTTAGATCGACCCTGGTGACTCTGGTCACCCTATATAGTAATTGGGATTGATTACTATACCGTTCTGCATGGTTGTCCGACCGAGGAAAAGACCTCGTGGAAAATAGTGCCTGCGTGAAACCCTTCGTTCAGATAGCCACGCAGAGGGAACATGTTTGTTCGATTCCTGCTTGCAGAGAATGGTCGAGAAGGTGGCGCTGATCGAGAGCAACGAGGAGGCAAGGAACGCGTTGATGAGGGTCTCGTCGGTGCCGACCAACTGTTCGGAGGCGTTCACGGCCAAGGGCGACCAGCTTTACCCTGCGCCAAACTTCCGCTACTACTCTTCGAACCAGCAACGTGCCGAGCTCCTCAAAGCTGGCGTGGAGGATCAGATCATGTGAGTGGGGCCCATCTCTTAAGTCCGGTTTACACATTGGCGTACGAGTCGGTGTGCCGCGCTCGCTCGTAGCTTACGACGAGGGAAGACACTGGCACCGACGGTAGCCAGCAGAGCACGTGAGTAACTGTCCGAACCCTCGCCAAGGGAAGCTTTCCACCCAGGAAAGGAATGTTCCAAAATGGACCGGAACCCAAGGAAAACCTCCTCTTCCAGTACTGCCAGTGCTGTGATTGCAAAAAATTTATCCTGTTTGGAGAGTCCCTTACAATGGCTAAGGTCTGGTTCACACACTTGAGACTGTTTGCGGCCGAGTCCCTTACAACCTCTTGCAATCTCTTATGACAAGAAAATACGCTAGCACCACCCTCTCGAGTAGTTGTGGAACATTCGGCTGCCCCGTATATTTTCCATTCTTGCAGTGGTAGCTGTCAGTGCCCCTTCCCAGTAAGAAATGCTTGTGTACGAATGCAAAACCCCGCTCTATAGCAGAGGCACCGCTCTCCCTCTCCTCGTCGTTCCTCACACACGGCAAGGCTCTCTCTTTCTTGCTCCCCCGTACCCCCCGTGTAGGCCATTGCTGTCCCAAAAGAAAACCACGCGATTGTGGGGAGAACGCTCTCCCTTCCTCCCACAATCCCTCCGGCAGCTGCCGTTGCAAAATACCCGCGTGGTGGCACCGTGCGGACACGCTCCCTCGCCTTCCCGCCGCCGGTGCCCAGGTTCCGTTCACGTGCACTCTCTGCGGCTCTGCAGAACGGCTTGCGTGCATACTTTCGCTCGACCACCGCAGGCGCGGTCACGGGCGCCCCCGTTCTGAAAGAGTGTTTCAGCCAAGAAAAACAAGCGTGTGTCTGCTTCCTTCTCGCAACACATGCAGTGTCTCGCACAATCGTTCCACCATAGCACACATCTCCTCACACGCGTCTCCTACATCAATTCCGCTGAAAGCAGAGCATGGCAAACATTGTACAGCAAACCGGCTGAAGTGAAATCCTTCAACATGCCTTCCCGCAACGCAGCAGCTACCACTGTCAATTGGAACACACTTCATGTGGTCGTTTGCGGTTTATTTTTGTGCATTGTCCTTTCTTTATTGGATTGAAAAACTTTTGGCAGTGTTAAAATGACCATTAAAAAGACCATAAATGACCTTGCTGTAAATGCATTTGATCTCGCATATATACTGCAAACCCTTTGCTCTCTTAATATGCAGTTCCATGGCCACCTCATAGATGGCGGCAGCGTGCTATTGTGTTCGCTTGCAGGAGATCGCAGGAACTCGGTCGTAGGCAAGCACAAGTGTGCGAACCAGTCTCTATGTGACTTGCACACGATTTGCTGGATTGTAGATGTACTGCAGTGCAATCCACTTATATAATGACGATGAGAAAGCCAGAAACTCAATTGTTAGAATCGATTGTCGTTGTATCCAGACTAGAAACTCTAAAAATGATTGCAGTAAGCGGTGCATCGTTATATGTGGTATTGCTATGCGGAGAGCAAGTCGGCCTGCTCTTTGTGCAGGAGATGCAGTAATGTCAGCACGACGCCGAGCTCTGATTGGCTTTGATTGAAAGGATAGCAGGTAGACCTCAATGCTAAATGCCTTGAGGTCCGCTCGCAATTTTTTTCAATCAGCCAATAAGAGCTCAACGTTCTGACATCATTGCGACCCCTGCGCAAGAAACAAACAGAACTCGCGCTCCGCATAAGTGAATTGCAATGTACCTATATACACGTCTGACGCGTGATGTAGGGAGAAGATGGCAGAGCTGAAGCAGATCGAGGCACGCGGCTGGAGGAGCTGAAGAAGGAGGCGGCCACGTTCCAGGAGAGCCTGATGCAGAGTCGCAAGGAGAGCTGCCTCCTGAGCAAGCAGCTGGACGCCATGAAGCGCGAAGACGTGGAGCTGCGGTCCAAGATCCAGGAGCTCCGGCGCATTGAAGACCCCGAGCCAACCAACGTCACCACCCTGGTGGGTTCGACTTGCGGGCTTGGGTTGGGTTGGAGGCCTCTGTAGGGGCATTTGTGCGTGCCCGTACTCGTCGTCGGCCATTCTGCGCCGCGTTGTCGAGGCTAGCGTGGCTTCTAGCAGTGCTTCAGCGCTGCCAAAGCTCGGTGCACGAGCGCGTGGCTTCGTTCAGCATCTCCTTTGGTTGAGTACGCTTGCAAGTGAGATGTGCACATGCAAGCGGATCGAAAGAGCTTCACAATGAAAATACACATTTGAGTAATTATACCTTAATTTTTTTTCAGTGTGGGGAAGGGGGCTGGGCTGCATTTTGTGGCATGCGTGTCCCATCCAGGCAGTTTAGTTCAAAGCAACATCCAGTCAATTCCAAGAAGTTTGAGTTAATGGTTGAATATATCTTCCAAGGTAAAACAGTTCCATGATCATTCTTTCCAAAAAAGTGTAATGCTTCTCGAGCGAACTCCATTTAAAGCTTGCCACGAAACCGAAGCCTTTGCCCTGCGGCAAGGCAACATTGCTCCTCGTGTCGTCACCTCCGCGCTTTGTCCATGTGGTACAAAGCGCAGTCAGTGGTAGCGAGGTGAAAATGTCGGTCAGACCACAATAGGCAGTCTCCTACACCCGACACATGCCTGCACCACCGCGGCCAGAGCCCGCGTCAGCATGCGCAAAAGGCATACTTCTCCCTAGGGCCTGCTTTGGACACACCAGCAGAAAGTGAGAGTTCCGGAAAGCCACACGCACATATGTCGCTCGGGGTTTCTAAAAGTGTGTTGCAGTAATTAACGTCGCATAGCTCGTGCCCTAGCACGCGACGGACTCTGCCGGGCGATGACGCACGGGAGAGCGCACAAGCGCCCGCGCGTTCAGCTGAATCATGTGGCCAACAATAGATGCACGCTGCTGGCGTCGCCTGTTTAGGCTAGGCTTGAAAGAAGACAAAAACAAGCAAACACATCTCTCTGAGCTTGCCCTGAGCATGACGTAGGTATCACAGGGCGGGCTGTGGCCGTCATGATGGCCATTGACTAGTTGTCGAGTGTGCTCACCTATGCCTCCTAGGATTAGCAGATTTTCGCAATTTCATGCACTTCAAGTTTTGTTAGTCAGTTTCGTCGAATTTCCAGGTGGCATTAGATCAAAGGTAGGTGGCATGTGATCTCTTTAGGCGACACTAAAGAGAACTGCATTGTTTTCTTAACGTTGAAAGCGAGACCAGAGCTGTCCATTAAAACCAAAATTGGGGGGGCGGGCGGGCGTGCAGCAGTGCAGGTGTCCCCAAGGGCATTCCAGATGTGTTTGGGGATACGTTTGAACGAGGCTATGACAGTTTATTGAAAATTGCTTCAAGTTCAGTCTTCTTGCAAGTGAGCTCCAATATGACTTCAAATTCTAGGAGGAGGCGTTGGGCGAGCCTGGAGTGAGGGGAAACCAATAGCCTGGAATCCAGGTTGGCAGTCGACCAAAGCCAGAGGACCAGGCTGAGATCAAGACGGAGCTCAAGGCCACTTGCAACCAAGCTGCGAGAAGTGGAAGAGACCCGCAAGCGTCTCATGGAAGAGTCCAACGTCGTCAAGGTGAGAGCCCCGCCCTTTGAAACATAAGTTCTTAAAGAGAAGCTGAAGACGTTCTTGGAAAAAAAAAATCGTAGAGCCCTTCCAGTTTTCTTTTAAAGATGGAGGACCAGTGAAGCTGTTAATTTCATGGCCGTCTATGGGGACAATGCCTAGAGGACAGCCCTCAAGCAGTGGCGTAGGCAGGGGGGGGGGGGGGTTTGGGGGTCGGAAACCCCTCCGAAATGCCAAAGCTACCCCCCCCCCCCCACAACGGGGCCCGCCGCTCCCTGCTCACGCAGTCGGTTTTGCACGAGGCACGGAGCAACGGGGGAGCACGGACCATCTCCAACTTATAGGCCTTCGGAAAAATTGTTTGTGGGGTAGAAAATGCTCCAAATTAATAAAATATGCAATATTGCTTAATTCATGTTTATTCGATGGGATGCAGAACTTGATATCTCAGATATATAGAGAACGGATATTTCGAAACATTTGTGAGGTGAAGGATGGCAATTTCAAAGCAAAGTATAACAAACTATCCTCACTGAAATCAGACATGTACAAATTACTCAAAAAAGGTAGTTAAGTTAAGTTACTGAGTATCGACGCCAAAAGTAATTGGAGTAGAGTAGAAATTACGCATTTGTAATAGTAATTGAGTAAACTACTAACTACTGTAAAAAGTAGCGAGTTACTTTGAAGTTACTTTCGAAGTTACTTTTTTATATTTTTGTGGTAGCAAAATGAACAGCAGTTTTGATCAATGAAAAACCCTGCGAGCCTAAAATAAATGCAGTCTATTTATGGCTTGCGTTTTCACCAAAATAGTTTATTCGCTCGCAGAAGCAATTGACTTTCAAAGTTCTTGATAGGAGAGTTTTCCCCTTTTCCTTCTAAAGACGTCCCCAGCCAAGCTAAACAGACGTTCCACCGACGCGCTGGATGGAACGGCAGCGTTGAATTTGAGAAACAGGCTGTGCAGGGTCGGGTAAGCGAGTGTCGGCATCTTAGGTGTCCATGACGAAACATGTGAGGTTTGCCTCGGGTAGAGGGTCTTTTATAACAAACTTTCCTCCTTTTTTTCTTTTTCTTCGGCAAGTTGAGATTGTTATGACTGGCCCCTCTTTATTCCGACGACGTTCTGAGAGTACGCTGAGCGAGTGCACCAGACCGTCAAGGGTTCAAGTCTCGCGCCACGACGATGAGATCATCCGGACGACTGCGCGTCCCGTTGTAGTGCTAGTGCTACGCTACTGAAAAAAAAATTGTTTTGGTTTAACAGAAGATGAACCGAAGTATACTTCGCCGCTGACGCCGGGTCCAACAAAAGGATCTCCCAAGGGTAACTCGCAATCCTCGCCGGCGACTACAATATTCTGACGCGCCTGACACGCCTGACAAGTAAATCGTTTTTAACAAAGAGGAGGTCTCCCAGGCATGGAAGGTCGGAAGGACGCGAAGGATTACGTGAACAAGCATCGTCGCTCGTACAGTTGCAGCTGGAAGCGGGAACGTGCTCCCATGAACGGATTATCCGTGCCAGGGTTTGTGCGCGGGGGAGTCCGGCTTTGCAAAGGCGTATGCGCTGACGACGAGGCGACCATGGGAACAGGCGCCCAGCTGCGAGGTCATTCCAGTGGCGCCTCCCGTGGAACCTACCGCTTGAGTCAGAACTCACTAAAGACAGACAACACGAAAACAACAACAACCCTCGGAGTGTCCCCGTCTTTCACGGTTGCAGCTGGAAACGCGGCGCCTGCGTGCATTACCGGATTAGGTCAATACCCGACCAAGGCTTGTTAAGCATCTCTTCCTGCGTTCGTGCGCGCCGGTGTTATGTTTTGGCTGCTCGTCGCCACCTTGGCCCAAGGACGCCTTCCCGAACAAGGGGCCCCTTGTTCGGGAATGCCACTTCATCTGCCGAAAGCTAGCAATAATGGAACTGAACGAAGTACA
>JAZHYW010016522.1:0-28011 GCA_037355805.1 Ixodes ricinus
CATGCTGAATAAAAGAAAAAAAAAGAAGAAATCCCATCCTCGTCGCCAAAATGTAGTGGTCGCGGAGGGCCACTACGAAAGGGGGGAGAGAGACATGAAAGGCTACGACAAAGACAGCGCCTCTGGAAGGCCTGTGAAGGCGTACTTGGAAGGCTTACATTTCGTGGCGCGTGGGACGCGAGATGGTCGGTGGCCGGGGACCCAAGCGGCCGCACCGGGGAAAGGAAGACACGTCACGCCAGCTCGGAGTTTCGATCAAGACTCGGTTCTATCTACAACCTGTACATCAAACTCAGGGACAGCGCGTGCCGTTGTCACGCACGTGGCACGCGCTGCCTAGATTATTTACAGCATACTACAGTGAGGGTCCTGCCACTAAAGCGACGTGACCCGTCAATACATATTCTCAACATTTACTGTCCCCCGCATAAGCCAAGCGTAACTTTCCACGAAATTTTCTACCGCGCACTGAAATCGGCTGACAAGGAACCTCTAGTGATTGTTGGGGACTTTAATGCTCCCAGCCTGCATTGGGGATACCACTTTGAGAAGGCCAGAGGCCGCAAGCTGGCGGAGCTAATTTCCACACTTCGTCTTACGCTGCTCACGGATCCGGCATGTCCCACACGCATGGGCAATTCGGTAACTCGCGACACGTGCCCTGACCTGTCCCTCGTTAAGAACGCTAAAGATGCCGCCTGGGAGAACCTGGGGGACTCTCTCGGTAGCGATCACTGCCTTCTCCGGATCACTCTTCTGGCGAAGGCGGCTCGCAAAAAGTGGGGCCAGGCCAAATTGACTAATTGGCCTAAGTTTAGGACGCAGGAGATACCTCCAGTGCTCTTTTCTGGCGGCTATGCGGAGTGGGCAAAGCAATTGGACACAATACAGCAACAACTCGTTACGACACTTCAGACTACCGAAGCGATCCCCGCCGTCGACAATCACCTCCTGCACCTGTGGGAGGCACGCCGGAGTCTTACCAAAAGGTGGAAGAAGCAGAAGCTAAATCGCAAGCTTAAGGCTCGCATTAACGAACTCACGGAGCAGGCTGCAGCGTATGCTGCCCAGCTCACTGACTCAAATTGGATAGAAAAGTGTAATTCGGCAGCGCGTCAGATGAGCTCGAGAGGGACGTGGCGCCTCTTTCGCAGCCTCATTGACCCCACTCAGACGAGAGGGGAGACGCAACGACAGCTCCGGCGGGCTTTGCACGGGTACCAAGGCACGACAGCTCAACTCGCAGACACCCTGTGTGACAGGTATCTTTGTCGCATAGAGGACCTGATAGGGCCCGAGTACGAATACGCGGGAAGGCCTAATCCAGACATTGATGCCCCTTTTACGTTGCACGACCTTAGGGCGGCTTTAGCTCAGATGCGCAGAGGTACGGCTCCGGGCCGTGATCGCATAACAGTAACACTACTTACGAATCTTCCGGACTCGGCTTACCTCCACTTGCTAGAGTACATTAATCAGATCTGGGATGGGCGTCCACTCCCCCCGACTGGAAGACCTCCCTGGTCACATTCATTCCTAAGCCAGGCAAGAAGGTAAATACAGACAACCTGAGGCCCATCTCACTGACCTCATGTACGGGGAAACTTATGGAGACGATGGTCCGGGATCGCCTCTCTCCGTACATGGAGGCTAAGGGCCTCTTTGCAGACAGTATGTTTGGGTTCCGCCCGCATATGTCTGCACAGGACGTCCTCCTCCAAATACACCGCGACATAATACAACCCACTGCCATGCGCCACAACGATAAGGTCATCCTTGCCCTCGATCTTAAGGGGGCCTTTGACAACGTTCGCCATGGCAGCATTCTGGCAAACCTGAGCACCACGGATTGTGGACACAAGGCCTTCGCCTACGTAAGAGAATTTCTCTCGAAGCGTCAGGCCCTGCTCAAGATCGAGGACGATGAATACGGCCCATACACCATGGGCACACGGGGCACTCCCCAAGGAGCGGTCTTGTCGCCGCTCCTTTTCAATATTGCCATGATGAGGCTTCCACATTTATTGGCCCAGGTGGAAGGCATCCAACACTCACTTTACGCGGATGATATAACAATTTGGACCACCGAAGGGAGCCTTGGGGAAATGGAGGACCGCCTTCAGCGGGCTGCTTCCATCGTCGATAGTTATGCTATCGGCTGTGGTCTTCAATGCGCTCCTGCAAAATCGGAACTTCTACACGTCAGAGCCAATCAGAACGACAACACGAGTTTACGTATCTCCTTGACGGGAGGTCCTATCAGAGAAGTCGAGGAGATCCGGATCCTGGGCCTGTTTATTAATAACAGGCTCAGACCGGAATCCACTATTTCCAAACTCAAACGTGTTGGCGAACAGGTCGGACGTATGATCCACCGCGTTTCTAACAAACGCGGGGGTTACGGGGCGGGGACGCGCTTCGGCTCGTCCATGCCTTCGTAACCAGCAGGATCCTCTACTCCGTACCCTATCTTCGCACTACGAAGCAACACGACGAACGCATCGACGCCATCATTAGGAAGGCTACTAAGCGAGCTTTAGACCTCCCGGTGACTACATCCAACGCTAAGTTGTTGGCGCTGGGGGTGCTCAACACCTACCAGGAGCTGAAAGAGGCCCACCTCGTGAACCAATACACGCGACTCTCGCAGACGGTTTCCGGGCGCCGCCTGCTAGACCGCTTGCACATCCAACACGAATGCATTCCAGAGGAGACATGCAGGCTCCCGGAATTGTGGCGTCACAAGCTTTGGGTTTCTCCACTCCCGCGCAACATGGATACGCAGACACACGAAGGCAGACGAGAGGCGCGCGTTCGGGCTCTCGAACACCAATACGGATCTAAGCAGGGCGTGTACCACGTTGATGTGGCAGGGCCGTCGCCCACTGGTTTCTATACGGCCGCCGTAGTTCACCAGGACCGACGCGTCAACGGACTCTCCTATAGAGCTTTCAACTCCGCGCAGGCCGAGGAGGTAGCTATAGCGCTTGCCGCCTCGGCCCCGAATTCGAAGATAATCATCACAGATTCGCGCAGAGCCTGTGAGCACTACCTGGCGGGCGTGGTTTCACCTTTAGCCTACCGCATTTTAAAGCGAGCCGTGATGGATTCGGACCCCTCACCTAAACGCATCGTTTGGACTCCGGGCCACCAGGGCCTTCGAGGTAACGAGGCTGCGGACGCGGCCGCCCGAGCGCTTTCCCACCGGGTACCTCATCCAGGCTCTTCCGGCTCAGAGATTAGACAACCGCTTCTGCGGTTCAGGGAAATTCTGGCAGACTATCGCGAACGCCATCGGCTTTACCCGGTCCCAGCCAAGGGCCTGAGTAGGGCCGATGAACGAACGTTGAGGCGCCTGCAGACCAACACCTTGTTGTGTCCTGCAATAGTGCAACATTTTGACTCCAAAGTTGATGGGCGATGCCCTCACTGTGGGGAAGTTTCCGATAACTTTCACATGGTGTGGGCATGTCAGATGAACCCTTCCCTTCCCCCTAATCCTTCCCCCACTAGAGAGGCATGGGAGGCAGCCCTACTCAACTGCTCGGGGCTAGAGTCTCAAAGGGCTCTAGTCCAACGGGCGCGGGTAGCGGCTTTGTCCAGCGGGGTCCCGGACTAAGGACTCCACCTGTGCAAAGGGCCATTTTTGGCCTGCAAACTCTCTATTTATAAGAATAAAAGTTTTCACCACCACCACCACCTGAGCACTCACGACGTGGCCCAAGAATTTCAACTCACCATAGGCGAACCGACACTTCGAAGGCTTGAGTGTCAGCCCAGCAGCCTTGAAGGCCCGTAGCACGGCTCGCAGTCGTCTGAGGTGCTCGTCGAAGTCGCTTGCGAACACGACAACGTCGTCGAGGTAGACTAGACAGCTCTGCCATTTCAAGCCGGAAAGGACGATGTCCATAACACGCTGGAAGGTCGCCGGCGCTGTGCACAGCCCGAATGGCATTACTTTAAATTCATACAGTCCGTCCGGTGTGACGAAGGCCGTCTTCTTCCGATCTCGTTCGTCGACCTCAATCTGCCAGTACCCGCTCTTCAAATCCATCGACGAAAAGTATCGGGCGTGGCGCAGCCGGTCCAGGGTATCGTCGATGCGGGGCAGCGGATAGACGTCCTTTTTTGTTACTGCATTCAACCGGCGGTAGTCCACGCAGAACCTCAGGGTTCCGTCTTTTTCTTCACTAGGACCACTGGGGAAGCCCACGGACTGTTTGAGGGCTGGACGATGTCGTCATCAAGCATTTCCTGAACTTGCTTCTGGATGACTTCCTTTCTTTCACGGAGACTCGGTACGGTGGCCGATGCACAGGGAGTGCATCGTCATCAGTAATTATCCGATGTTTCGCAACCGTCGTTTGGCGCACCTTTGACGACGTGGAGAAGCACTCAGTGAACTCGGCGAGAAGGTCACTGAGTTGTCGTCGTTGTGGGGCTGGGAGGGACGGGTCGATGTCGAGCTCTGACGGCGTGGTTCTTTTGTGCTGTGTCGGAGAGGCGTCTTCTGAGATCGCGGCGATCGCGGCTGAGTCCTGGATTTCCTCGACGTATCCCACAGCTGTACCCTTTGTAAGGTGCTGCGACTCTTGCCGGAAGTTGGTGACAAGGGCTACGGTACGCCCGTCCTGGAGCTCGGTTACGCCTCTTGCAATGCCAATCCCTCGTCCAAGGAGAAGCTGGACGCTTCCTTCCAAGTGCTACACCGCGGGTGGCTTCTTCGGTCCCGACGGGCACAAAGACACTCGACAGCGGCGGCAGGTTTACGTGGCTGGTAAGGACTCGCACTGTAGCTAACGTCGCTTTGGGATTTTCCGCCGATGGGACAGGTTTCCGAAGCGTCAGCTTGTTCTCTGCGAGGTCGATGATGGCGCCGTATTCACACAAGAAGTCCATTCCGAGAATGACATCTCTCGAACAGTCTTGCAGAACGACGAACTTCACAGGGCAGGTTTCACCGTGGATCTCGACGCGAGCGGTGCACCTGCCAACAGGTGTGATGAGATGTCCGCCGGCAGTTCGTATCTGCGGTCCGTCCCACGACGTCGTAACTTTCCGAAGGCGGCGAGAGAGCCTCAACTCAAAACGGAGTAGTCTGCTCCGGTGTCGACGAGTGCTCGTCGCGTCTTGGCCGTCGATGATAAGCATTGAGGTTATTCGGAACTCTTGCGGAAACGTCGTTCCGGGGCGTTGCGGCATTAGAGTGGGAGTGCTCTCGACGATCTTGAGGATCTTGGCATCGTTCGTCTTCGGCAACACCACCTCCCGGCATTGCCGCGCCTAGTTTTCCTGACGGGAAGCAATGGGTGACAGGCTGTCTCGGCGAGACCGGCGGAAGGGCGATGGCGAGCGTCGGGAGGAGTGAACGGAATCCTCGGCGGGGAGTTGACTCAGGAGATGAAGAGCGGCGTAGGTAGTCCTCGATGTCCCGAGGTCGCTCTCCGAGACGTGGTCGAGGGTCGTTGGGTGCAAACCTCGTAGGCCGAGCTGGCGGTAGGGGCATCGTCGGTAGATAGTGGTCCGCTTCACCGCAGTGGTAGCATGGCGGGCGTCGGTCGGCCGTCCTCCAGACGTCGGTCTTTCTTGGCGCAGGTTGGTCTCGGCGGTCGCGCTGATGTCGTTCGTCGTGGCGTCGGGTGTACGCCTGTGTTGGCGGAGTCCCAAGCTGCGGCCACTCGGGTAACGTTGAGTAGCTGGCGGCGGTCGTCGGGCAACTGCAGCATAGGTCAGGTGGCCATCGGGTGCTGCTACGTTGACAGGAGCCTCCAGTTGAATTGCCCGCTGAACTTCGTCGCGTACAACTTCGGCTATCGACAGCGAAGCCGGCTGGTTGGCAGCAGGCAGCAGCTTCCTGAGCTCTTCCCGCACGACGTCTCGAATGACCTGGCGGATGTCTGGAATACTGGAGCCAAGGTCGCAGCTAGACGGCTGAGGGCAGCGAGTCCGGGTGGTCGATGGTAGTGACTCGGCTCGGGCTTGCAGGGCACGCTCGATGTTTGTCGCCCCGGCGACAAAATCTTCGACGGTTGTCGGGGCCGAACAAGACCGCCGAAGATGTTGTCTCTCACGCCCCGCATGAGGATTCTAACCTTTTTCTCTTCTGTAGCCTCAGGGTCGGCGCTTGCGCTCAGGCGTAGAACGTCCTCCACGAAGCTGGTGATGCTCTCGTTGGGGCCTTGGGTCTCTGAGTTCGCAGTAGGTCTTCGGCTCTCTCGGCGGTGTTGGTTGGCAAATGTCGCCTTCAGCCGATCCTTGAAAACGTCCCAAGGAGCCCTCCTGTCCCCATCCCCGAAAACCATTCTGGGCCAAATAATGTTGCCCCCCCCCCCCCGAACATACACTCAACCAGCTAGAGTATGTTCGGTAGAGCACCAGTAAAGAAAGTTGCGTCAGCGCTGTGTATGTGTCCTTCTGCTTCACGCCCCGCGTCGTTTGCGCTGTTTTAACCTTTTAAAGATGTCACACCAACTAGCTCCAGCTTCAACCCTATAGCCATGTTTATTTCTAGTTCACTGGTCCCTTTTAATTGTTTCACTGTTCATCCATGTTTCATCGTAGCCATCTACGCCATCGCCGTCTGAAACGCACGAAGATACGCCTATTCTGTCCGCCACAGACTGCTCCCACCAGAAGTCCTCTTGCTCTTCGGAGGGTTCAGGCCGTCACAGGGAAATTGAATCAGGATATGCAAGTTCCTCAGTTCGGAATGGCACCGACAGGCGCATCTCTACAAGGAGTGCCTGTTTCTCATGCTGCAGGGCGCAACTTTGAACCCTGGCCAGAAGGGAAAATGGCGTGAATTCCGTCAAGTCGCCGATGCCACCGTGGAATTAAACATCTTTCCAGAAAACGCTCCTAGGCCGCCGCCATGTTGCTGATGTGGCTGGTGCGACTCTCGCGCCCTCTATCAGCTAGAAATTTTCTGCCACTCTCTTGGACTGTGAAAACCCGCTCAGCGCGATTCTCTACCTATGTTTTGCCGTCTTGCATTCTACGTTTTTGGGCCCTCTTGAAAGTTTCCACCTAATTTCTTTTATGCGTGCTGCGTACACTTTCTGTGTTATCTTCCACTGTGAGAAATAGGGCTGATAAGTGCTTGACATTCAAGCTTTTCTGCTCAACATTCACGGGAAACGAAGGAGAGGAAGGACGTCGAATGGCCCTCGACGCGATTTTGCGAACAATGACAATTATTCTGCCCCCTCCCAGAGATAATCCGCGCAGAGTCCTCTCCAAAAATAGTTGTCCGGATTGGGGTGGGAAACGAGTCAGTCGCGTTCGTTCCTTTGCCTTGGTGCTGTTGTGAAAAAAGGAAGTTGTTGTTGTTGAGTGTTGTTACACACGGGAAGAGGGGATGCCTGCACGTAATGTTAGCCTCCTTGGGCAGGGGCAAGACTCGCACAGGCGGTCTTCCCCCTGCCAAACTCGCATCCTGTCTTAGTTAAGATTTTTCTCAAATAAATTCTTTTCAGATAACGCTGCATGGTGTGGTACGTACAATATATTGTTCGAATGTTAAAACTTTCTAAATTGTATGTCCGTGTCCTGTCCATCGGTAAACACGTTATTTGTGAGCGTGAAAAATTCATGTCCTTCGGCTATCTTCTGTTGTAATTTATTTTCGACAGCCGTAATAAAATGGGCCACATTGCTCTCTGCCGTCTTTGTTGCACCGACGCCTGGCATCTGTTCTTCCACAGTGCCCATTCTCCAACCGTGACTACGAGTCTTGCCCACGGCTTCTTGGGGGGCTATTTTGAGTTACATATCTGCGTATGTCCAGCCCAAATCCTCGTGTCAGCCGCGCCCACAATTGCTGGGCGACCACGCACTCTGCAACGACATGTGTCGTTGTTTCCATTTGACCGCAGTTTATGCACAATGGGCTGGGCGATCCGCGTGCACCCCATCTGTATGTTTGGGTGTTAGTCCGAAGAACATTCCATCCTCGTTTCCATTCAAACTCACGGACATCGACCGGTATCGTGGCGGCTGTGAGGGCTGTCCAGTGGAACGCGTTGATGCTTGCCTGTCGGTTTGGTGCTATTTCCTGGCACGTGAGGAATTCTGTGACACGGGCCGCGGGGACGTTCCGAACCTCGACCTCCGGGGCTTGTTCTGATATAAGCCGGTGCATCGCGATTATATCTTTGTAGAATTTAGTCGGCTTGGCCGCGCTTGGACTACAGTTGTCCCGATCGTTCCTGCAAAGAGACCGTCGGGCCGTCCCCAAGAAGTATCTGGCGAGAGGGCGTGCTGGGCTCTCCTCGTCGTCCAATATTTGCAGTACACCCTTTACCGCCAACACTCTTGCTTGGGTGCGTATACGTGGGTAGCTCACTCCTCCTTGGTCTCGTGCTAGGCTCAGGACAGGCGCCGCAACCAGCGCGGTCTTGTGGTTCCAGAAGAACTCCGTTAAGAGACGTTGTAACCTCAAGGCCGTTTTTCGTGGCGGGGGGATTGTTCGGGCAACATACCATGCGGGTCCGCACAACACACTGTGGGCGATGTAGCGTCGCTCAAATAGCGGTACCTGGAACCGTTCTAGCTTCTCGACTTCCGCCTCCATAGCATGATATATGTTTGACCACGTTTTCCGGGACGCACCGTTTGCATTGAACCATACGCCGAGAATCTTGACTGTAGGTTTTCGTGTGATCTCCGAGGGCCACAATGAAACCTGTCCCAGCGATATGCCATGACACTTGTTAAAATTCAGGGCTGCACCCGAGATCGCTGCGTAAGCGTCGAAAATCCTCCACACTCTTCGAAGGCTGTCACAGTCCTGCACGTAGACGGTGATGTCGTCGGCGTAGGCGTTCACAACTGCTGACGCCGATCCCGGCAAAGGGAGGCCACGAATTAGTGTATCCCGCCTAACCTGCTGCAAGAAAGGTTCCAAAGAGAGCACAAATAGCACCGGGGAGAGCGGGCATCCCTGTCGGACGCCCTGGGAAATCCTTGTTCTAGTTACCATTTTACCGTTGACGACTAACTCGCTCTCTATATTTGTGTATAAGCCCTTTACCAGATTGATCACCTGCGGAGGAAAACCAAATGCTTCTAGGGCTGCGAATATATATGAGTGCCGCACTCGATCATAAGCTTTTTCCTGGTCGAGGGACACGATGATCCCCGCTGCCTTGCGGTGATTCGTGTATTCTATAATATCCCGTGTGAAAGCTGTAATTGTGTGGGTTGTCCGTCCCGGTATAGCACAGGTTTGTCCCGGTTGGATGATTTCTGGTAACACTGTTTGGAAGCGACGGCTTAAGGTGGCAGTGATTATCTTGTAGGATGTGTTTAGCAGCGTTATGGGGCGCCATGCATGCACTAGGATTTTCAGGGTCTCCTTGTTCCTTAGGCAACAAGATAATTCGGCCGGTGGTAATCGACTCTGGAAGTACGCCCTCGCGAAAGGCGTCCTGGACTGCCTTGGTCACAAAAGGACCAACTGCTGGCCAAAAAGCCTGAAAGAACTCCGCGGGGAGGCCATCCGGTCCAGGTGCTTTGCCTCTACTCATGTTTTCTAGTACCCATCGAATTTCCTCACTGTTGGGCAGCTTGTAAAGATCCATTCCCATTCCGGTATGCACTTGTGGAAGTCCGGCAAAAAAGGGTGTTGTGCTGTGACATCGTGCGTGTCTTCGTGTGGTGGGTTGTACAGACTGGTGAAATGGTTTGCAAATCGTGCTAGACGCGTTGCCTCATTTTCGGTGTTCCCGGCCGCACTGGGACTCCCTTCGGGGACATTAGGTGGTGCTCGATCCGTTACCCATGTTTGGTGAGCCCATCTAACCACTCCCGGTGTCACTGGGCCTCCATAGCGAGCACGGTGTGCGGTTGAGGCCGCTGACTCAGCAAGCAACAGGCGATGGTAGCGCGTCTGAAGGCTGGCGAGGCATTCACGCATTAGCTGGGTGGTTATTCCCCCTCGTAATATTATCCGTATTTGCAAGAGAGTCTCCCACAGCTGTGTGTTCCGAGCACGTCTTCGGCGCAGGCCGGCTTCTCTACACAGGTTCTGCCAGAGCGCCAGTACTTCGTCCCAGGTAACAGCGTCAGGGGGCATGCGTCGTGCAAGGTCGTGCAGTTGTTCCGAGAGCCATTCTTTTGTTTCTTTGTCGTACAGCACACGGGTGTCAAATTTCCACGAAGGACGGGATACAGGCCCGTTGCAAGGAATCTTCAATTCAATTTCCAATGGGTGGTGATCGGAGATATAAACTGGCGTCGCTGTCATATGCCTTGTACCGCACCTCTGAATGGCTGGCTTGAGGTGGGGCGAAACATAGATACGATCTATGCGCGACCCGCGGCTATCAGTGCCCCAAGTAGGCTGAAACCTATCGTTGTGAAGCAACAGCCATGCATCCGATAAGCTAAAGATGCTTGTCATCCTGGCGCATTCCGCCGCGTACGCAACTGACTGGCCCTGTGACCTCCCGCGGATATCTCGCTGCGAATCTAACACGCAGTTGAAATCCCCAAGCACTATTAAGGGTTGCGTTGTTAAAAGAAAGCCATCCAGCCCACGAAAGAAGTCTGGCAGTAATTTATGTCGGGCAGGGGCGTAGATATTTACGAGTCTATGCCTGCGCCCTGCATACCTAAAGTCAAACGAAATCACTCTGCCCTCAGTGTCATATGAGCTGAAGCTGCCGTTCAACAATGTCTGATTTAGGACTATGATTCCCACTCCCCCTCCGCACACTGTAGTGGCAAGGGCGAAGCGACCATGCACACCGAAACGGGTCAGGAAGGTCTGAACATCACGTTGTGTAGAAAAATTAGTTTCCTGGAGGCATGCAATAGGCCTCCTGCGCTGAAGCTTTGAACGTATCGTGGCGCCCTCCGGTGCCGGGCAATAAAACGTCTGAGTAGTACAAGCCCGCCAAGGCCCCGCCAGCCCAGCGGCGCCGCGGCCCCGTACGCGTATTAACAAACCTGTTCGGGTAGCTTTTACGTCTGTGCGCTGCTGTTTGTGCGTTGCGTTCGCGTGGTCACGATTCAAAATATGTCACCCGTAGTCGTCAGCGCACAACGTTACCGCGGGGACCCGAGCTCGCCCCAAGGTTCCTTCTTCGTCCAAGCACGTCGGAACTGGGAGCAACAGGCGCGGCCTCGATGCGTTCCGTTCGAAACGTCGCCGTCGGCGGTACTGTTGCGTCGTCAACTGTCAAGAACGGGAAGAACCCCGGAGTGAAGTTCTACAGATTCCCATTGAAACCGTGCAAAGTCGAACGAAGGGAACGATACTAGCCGCCCAGCGCACTGAGTAAGCGAGAGTAAGCGCACTGATTAAGCGAGTTGTTTTTTTCGCCTTCCAGGTTGTTCTGCTAAGGCACGGCCACTCGATCAAGCGGCCGTGGCATGCATCGAAACGTGCGTCATGCGAATTTTACGCGATCCGATTGAACTATACCACTATAATAGACCTTTTGCTATATTACCCAAGCATCAAGGAGAATGCAGGGATTGGTGTTCCACGCGCCGCACGTGCTGGCCTCAGCAGTAGTAACTTTTCTAAAGCAAAAAACCTAAAACAAAAGGCATCTTGCACGCGCGTTCGTCAACGCTTTATTTTGGTTATTTACTTCAAATATTTTATACGGGGAAGGCGTGCGCGTGTGGCGCGTGGAACACCAATCCCTGCATTCTCGTTGATGCTTGGGTAATACAGCAAATGGTCTATTCGTTTCAGCTTAAAGGGACACTCAAGTGGTTTTGGGTTCATGTTTTGATGATGACAGCTGAATTTAGACGCCCTATCCCTAAAAACCAAAAAGTATAGTCATACGGTGATTATTTCTTTAATAAAAATGTAATTGAAGGCCGCCAAACCTCGGATCCATCCGAAAACGAAACCACTCTCATTGGTCCTCGCACGCTTATCAAGAAGGATCTCGGGCCAATGGCGTTGGACGACGTTCCGTCGCGCAGTGATCCCGAGGTAGCCGCATCGGCCGAACCTCTTTGCCATTCGAGCTTCGATCATGGCGGAGTCGGCGGAGTTCTCTACGCTCGAGGACCTGACGCCGTTAGAGGTTGAAATTCTTCGGCGGACAGCCGACCTGGGATTATTTCCTATAGGCCTCCTGCTTTGCCCAGGAGGCGCTGCAGAAAAGTTGTCTGGCAGCGCCCCCTACGATTTGTTTATAGGTATTGGGTAGTACAAACTTGCGCATTCCAATTTGACCCGCGTGCAAACGTTAGCCGGCGGCGCCGGCGTTATGAATTCCTTCCGTGCGATTTTCTTATGGCAAGGAATCGAGCCAATTTCTAACGTGGAAAGCTGCTTTCGTTCGTGAACACTTCGCAAAGAGAATAAACTCAGCGACGCAAGCTACGTCTACGCTGTACAAGAAGCCGCAAATTTGGTGTCGGCGTGATGCCACTCGCAAAAACAGCGAGCTTCTTATGATATCGAGCTTGAGGTGAGCATTCCGAGATACGTTAACGCACCTTGTAAGTAAAAACTCCCAAACTGCAGCCCCTCCGTACAGCCAACGCTATCAGCTGATGACCAACCTCGAAAATCCGCGAAAGCAGACGCAAGCGGTCGAGCGTCGACCGGCTGTCTGGCGGCCGAGCACATTGTTGATATTGATATTTCTTTATTTAACTCTTGAGGACAGTTTGGTCATCACAAAAGGCCAGTGGCCCGTACTCGTAGGTCTGTGGCACCATACAAGACATTATACACGCACACACTCGCACACGTAAATAAATAAGAAGGGAGGGAGGCAAGCGCGGCATCGAACACAATAATAATAATAATCTTTATTTGCAGAGAAGTTGAACCCCGAGTGGCTTGCTCGGCTAGAACAGAAAGGCCAAAGCCCGTAAACATTGTGCGTCTGCTAGCCAACCCGCCAACCACCCGGGGGCAGGAGAAAAACAAAGGAATGCACGCTGCCTCTCGAGCTCTCGCAGCTTTTCTTGCACATTTGCGACGTAAGCTTCACGCAACATAAGATCAGCAGTAGGAGCTCCGCCTCCAGCACATGCTTGTTGCTTTCTCTGGTGCGTAGGTGCGCGCGTATGCTCGATGTATAATTCGTTTCCGACGCTACAAGCGCGAGCATGTGGCCCTGAACAGTGCTTGCACTGCACGAGCGCGCGTGCTTGACAGGGACACTGAAAGCCCGCAGCTCGCGCTTGTAGCATCGGCTGCGTCTGGACCTAAGCTGAAACGAAGTATAGCGGTATAGTTCAATCAGATTGCGTAAAATTCGCATGACGCACGTTTCGATGCATGCCACGGCCGCTTGATCGAGTGGCCGTGCCTTAGCAGAACAACCTGGAGGGCGAACAAAAAACAAACAATTGTCTCGCTTACTCAGTGCGCTGGGCGGCTAGTATCGTTCCCTTCGCTCGACTTTGCACGGTTTCAATGGGAATCTGTAGAACTTCACTCCGGGGTTCTTCCCGTTCTTGACAGTTGACGACGCAACAGTACCGCCGACGGCGACGTTTCGAACGGAACGCATCGAGGCCGCGCATGTTGCTCCCGGTTTCGACGTGCTTGGACGATGGAGGAACTAGCTTGGGGCGAGCTCGGGTCCCCGCGGTAACGTTGTGCGGTGACGACTACGGGTGACATATTTTGAATCGTAACCACCCGAACGCAACGCACAATTAACAGCAGCGCACAGACGTGAAAGCCACCCGAACAGCTTTGCTATTACGCGATACGCGTACGGGGCCGCGGCGGCCGCGGCGGGCTTGTACTACTCAGACGTTTTATTGCCCGGCACCGGAGGGCGCCACGATACGTTCAAAGCTTCAGCGCAGGAGGCCTATGACGCCACTCCGACGTGCGATGTGGACGATAGCAGCGCTTCGGAGTCATGTTCGGGTTTCGAGGACGACGAAACGCAGACCTTCTCGGGCGTTTTGCGGTTTGGGCAAGTCCTAACCAAACCAACGTTTGACATCGCAGCGTTACCTCTGGTACGTGATGTCAAGCGATGTCGCCACGTTGACTTTCGCCTCGGGAGGACGGAGGGAAGGCTGGTTCAGACATGTGCAACGAGCGCGTATTTACAACTGCGTCCGTTGCAACCGGAGCGACCGGAACGACCGCTCAGCGCCGCGCGTACACACACCTGCAACACAAGCGCACGGCCCCTCTAAAAGGGGACGCACTGCTACTCAATGCCTTCAATACCGTAACAGAATATAGACAGACAGTTTTCTATAGCCAAAAGCTTTATTATTATTTTTTCTTGATAGGCTTGCAGGCTACAGTGGATGAAAAAAAGAAAATAAAAAGATGCAGTACGCCGTCTTGGACGATCACGACTCTAATACACGACATTACAATAGTACAAATATCGCCACACGCCTTTTCTACGATTATAAAAGACAATGTAATCTTAGCAGCGATATAGCAACGTAGAAATATGATTTCGTGATCAGATAAACGTTGCGAGCGTTCAGGATTGCTAACACTAATCACTTTTCTCCGGTGATGAAAACGCGTGAAAATTCGCATCCTTTATACGGTACGCGCCAGTAATACCTTGAACTTGAGCACACGCATGAAATGCGCCAAATAAGAAATCCGGGCGATGTTCGAGGACACAAATGCTTAGAAAGCAGCACTGTAGTCGAAGTAAACAAACACGACGGCACGGGCGTTTCTGCTGTCTTGAGAGTGCCGCCACGACATCGCCGCACGAGTAGGTGGATCTTCCCTTCTAGTACGTGCTGGGTTATCATAGCGACACACGACGAAAATTCACAGACAAGGATAGCGCTTTTACGCGGAACGATGAGCTTCCACCACGCCGACCACGCCAACGATCACCACCGACGCCATGTTCGCAGAGAAGAAGCCGGCCCACGACCGGCATGCAACGCGCGCCGCCAGTTCTCCTCGACCTGTGATTGGTCTGCCGCTGCGGCTGTTTCCAACGCAGCGGGGAAAGAAAGGCCGCCAAAATTTTCAAACATACGATAATTTCATTGGTCCTCGCAAGTACAGGAAAGAGTCCGCACGCATTTTATTCCTGCGTGATTAATAGGCGGTTCTGCCTTCTAAAACTGAAGATACTCATTCACTGACACTTCCTTAACGCCATCGCACCAAAAAGTAGCTTCCCCAAAAACCGCTTGAGTCCCCCTTTAAGCCCAGACGCAGCCGATGCTACAAGCGCGAGCGGCGGGCTTTCAGCGTCCCTTCCAAGCACGCGCGCTTGTGCAGTGCAAGCACTGTTCAGGGCCACATCGCCACATGCTCGCGCTTGTAGCGTCGGAAACGAATTATACATCGAGCATGCGCGCGCACCTACGCACCAGAGAAAGCAACAAGCATGTGCTAGAGGCGGAGCTCCTACTGCTGATCTTATGTTGCGTGAAGCTTACATCGCAAATGTGCTAGAAAAGCTGCGAGAGCTCGAGAGGCAGCGTGCATTCCTTTGTTTTTCTCCTGCCCGCCGGGACCGGGTGGTTGGCTAGCAGATGCACAAGCTTACGGGCTTCGGCCTTTCTGTTCTAGCCGAGCAAGCCACTCGGGGTTAAACTTCTCTGCAAACAAAGATTATTATTATTATTATTATTATTATTATTATTATTATTATTATTATTATTATTATTATTATTATTATTATTATTATTATTATTGTTATTATTATTATTGTGTTCCATGCCGCGCTTGCCTTCTTATTTATTTATTTACGTGTGCGAGTGTGTGCGTGCATAATGTCTTGTATGGTGCCACAGACCTACGAGTACGGGCCACTGGCCTTTGTGGTGACCAAACTGTCCTCAAGAGTTAAATAAAGAAATATCAATAGCAACAATGTGCTCGGCCAACAGACAGCCGGTCGACGCTCGATCGCTTGCGCCTGCTTTCGCGCAATTTCGAGGTTGGTCATCAGCTGATAGCGTTGGCTGTACGGAGGGGCTGCAGTTTTAGGAGTTTTTGCTTACGAGGGCATTAACGTATATCGGAATGCTCACCCTCAAGCTCGATATCATAAGAAGCTCGCTGTTTTTGCGAGTGGCATCACGCCGACACCAAATTTGCGGCTTCTTGTACAGCGTAGACGTAGCTTGCGTCGCTGAGTTTATTCTCTTTGCGAAGTGTTGACGAGCGAAAGCAGCATTCCACGTTAGAAATTGGCTCAATTCCTTTCCATAAGAAAATCGCACGGAAGGAATTCATACCGCCGGCACCGCCGGCTAACGTTTGCATGGCTTGCACCATAGGGTTATTATAATGTACGCTAGAGGTTCAACTGGCGCTAGTGTCTATGCGACTTCCGTGACGCAAATTGAAGCAGACAGCAACCTGTCTACTTTTGCGGTGCTCCTGTGCATTCCTATGGGAAAACGCGCGTGCATTTTGCCTCTTCGCCGAAAAATAACACGGAACAATTTGGTTATTTGGGTCGTACCGAATTGTATGTACCTTAATTAACACTGTGAAAGTGTAATTGCTTTAGTTAGTGCATTTTTCTTCATCATTGAACGATGTTTAACTTCACTGCATTTCAGCCCCAGACGTGTGTTCCGCAGCAGGTCTGTAAAATCAAGCGACGATTCGAAGCAAAATTACAATCGAAAGGAATATAGAATGTGTTCAAGGCTCGCCAGCATTCCGGTGACGCTTATATATTGATAATATGCCAGTCCTGTCACTATATGAAAATGACCCCGTCGTGCATGAGCGGATAAAGACATTCAAAACGTAGAGAATAAAGTCCGTGGGCTATGAAAGGTGTCTCTTCGTATTGTTTCCTCTGCCGGGCAGCTTTTATCGGGCACTTGTTCTCAAAGATTTCGAGCGTACGGGTGATATTTTGAACGTAGAACACGCAGCTTCGCTCAGAGCAGAAAGAATAAAGCGATACTTACTTATTTAAAATCGGAATAGATTACATGGCCTTCAATTTAATTTTGATCCTACATGAACGTGTAGTTACTGATCCAGTTTTACTGCGTAGTCCTTGTCGTCTTTCTTAATTTCCAGATGTTCTTCGTTCGTTTGGCACGTATGTCCCCCACGCTGAAAAGCGCCGACGTCGTGTTCGCGCTAACAGTGTCCGACAGTGCACAAAAATACACGTACGAAGCCGTTTTAACACCGTTTTTAATGCGATGCATTTGAAAGAAAAACGCCGTAACTGACCAATTATTTCGTCGGCCTGACTGAGAAATGTTCCAAGCTACCTAGTAGTACGTACGAATTATTTGGGATATTTGCTCTAATGATCGAGCGCAGGGAGAAAATGCACTCACTTTTACCCATAGAAATGCATTACCGGAAGTCAATTTTGGACTGGTTGCTGTCTGCTTCAATTTGCGTCAGCGCACTATACTTCAGTTTCAGCTTGGGTCCAGACAGAGGCGATGCTACAAGCGCGAGCTCCGGGCTTTCTGCGTCCCTGCCAAGCACGCGCGCTCGTGCAATGCAAGCACTATTCAGGGCCACACGCTCGCGCTCGTGGCATCGGCTACGTCCGGACCCAAGCTGAAAACGAAGTATAGCGCCAGCTGAACCCGGTGGCGCAGCGACCATCTGGCACCCGGGGCCCTTAGGTCTTTTGTCACCGCCCCCCCCCCCCCCGCTCCCCGAGACCGCAAGCAACAGCATGCCGGCGGCCTGCCATTTTCTCTAAGCTGAGTTTCGAGGCAATTCGGTTAAATGTTGTCGCTGAAGCGAGCCTCTAAACCGCACGCCTTAAAATGGAAGTAATGCAATCAAACAATCGTTGGCATACGGTACACTGCGGCGCTGAAGCCAGTCCGTCCACGCAGATTTCCGGAAGCTCGACGGTCTCCAGTCATGGCACGCTGTGGCAACAGGGAAACGCCGTCGCCGTCATAACATTACGAATTCACTTGCCAGAACACTACATTGTGACCGCCTCCCGACGGCGAGCGACACGCTTCCTAGAACTTACGGCGGGTCAGAGAGCGAGGAGCTTGCTGAGCAGAAGCCTTTCGCCAGCACCTCCTCTCGGCACTTCCCTCGGCGCGTGGTGCGGTGCCGTGCACGGGTGGACAGCCATGGGTGACAGTCCGGGGTGAGGGAGACGACACGTTGAGAGCTTCTTACCTGCAACACGTTCACCCTCCCCGTGACTCCCTTCGTGTAAGACCTTTCGTGTGATTTCTTTCTTCTTCGTCTTTAGCGCCTTCTCTCTGTTGTCTCGGCGCAGTCCGGCCGTGGTCGTGCGCAAGCCAGCGTCGTGTTGCGCTGGGTTTGGCGTAGACTCAGGTGGCGTTGGCTCGGCGTGCCCGGGCACAGCTCTTCGAATGCTCCCGCACTTTCCGCGCTTGTTTTTTCCGCCGGCAGCACGATGACTTTGCGCGAGAGCCAAGCCAGTTTTGCGACTCTGCACCAGACACGTTCGTGATGGAAGAGCGGTGACCTCTAAGGCGTCTACACATTCTTTGCCACTTACGAACCAGTCCAGCCGGGGGGATTGCCACCATAAGCGGCACCCCCTCGTGACTGATGACTCCTGGTACCCGGGGCCCACGGCTCCCCGGCCCCCCCGTTACTACGCCACTGGCTGAACTCTAGCGTACATTATAATAACTCTATGGTTTGCACGCGGGACAAATTGAATGCGCAAGTTCGTACCTTGTACTACCCAATACCGATAAACAAATCGTAGGGGCGCTGCCAGACGACTTTTCTGCAGCGCCTCCTGGGCAAAGCAGGAGGCCTATGTCGTATCTGTTTTGCCCATAGAGATCATACATACTAACTCTAGAGGAAAAGGTCCGCCATTTTCCCATGCATTATGGCTGCCGCAAGCGGCGGAGCATGCAGGCAGACCTTCGGGGTCCCAATCATGGTTACCAACTGTCTTCGATTGGCTGTGTTCCGAGATTTTGAGGGCGCGAATGAAAAAAACGTCTGACTCAGTGTTTGTACAAAACGGTTCTGCGGTTTTATTATCCGTCTGAAGGCGACTGCGTATGGAGGGAAGAAACCTGACCCTCGGGCCCGGCCGGCGCGCCTCTGTTTACTCGAACGCGCGCCGGAGAACCAGAGATGGAGCGCGCTAGGTGCCGCAACAATATCATCAGAGCAGTTTCATGAACTTCAACAATCCACGAACTTACCGGTGGAAAGATATTCGCGTTCCTTTCGAAGCTTTCTTTTTGCATAGCGCGCAGACGTACGGCCTCTCGCCAACACTAAACTAAACCAGATAACCGGCTTCGCTGGCCGCACTGACCGCGTCCCAGGAATACGAAACCGCGCAACTACCTGATTTCCGATATTTCGACAGAAGGGAAGTTAATGCAGCGTAATGAGTATACTTATTTTTATAAACCTTAGAATACTTCAGAGTTTAGTTTCCAACGTTAAATTATCACTGTCTATTTTGCTGGGAGTTTTCAGTCTTCGCGATTACCATTGCGACTGCTGTCCTTCAGCTGGTAACATTGGTTTCTTTCTCTCGTGTTCTATCGTTCTCTTTCGCGATCTTTCACTCGGGCCCCCGGATGTCAGCGCACGGGATTTGCCACTCCTCCTCACCCACCTTTAGCCCCGTTTTGCCGCAAAAACTGCATCACTTCAATCTGCTTGTTGGCATTCTTAAAGCCCTGTACATTAAATGAGGCTATACGTAAAAGTGTATCCATCAAATAGACTACAAAATTTGACACATACCGTGTATCAGTTACTTCTTCCAAAACCGACGCGCCCCATCGCGGCGAAATACCACGCAGTGCACTCTGGGAACTAGTTGGCCACTCAGTTTCGGTTTCGACTGAGCAGCTTCATCTCATGCTATCACGCCGCGACCGAACGCGCTGCTTGCGTTTTCGATTATCTGACTTTTTACGAATGTACAATACACTCATTCTCGAGCGATACAAAACGAAGACCGGGGCACTTTCCTTGGTTCCCGAAACACCGGATATTGTGCGTGCGTATGCAAACGTAGTAAGACGTGGCTTAGTCACCTCACCCCACGAGTGCATCTTTGAGCTCAATGTCAGTAATCCCGTCTAGTACCAGTGAACTACAACTGAAATTTGGTCACCTTGAGCCCTACACGTATTTTGTTTGCCAAACGTCCGCTTCTTGTTACTTCATTGGGCGAAAAGCAAGCCGCATCCTCACAGGAGTATCAAAGTTGAGCCCAGCGTTGGCGCATGAACTTTTAAGGAAACGCAATAAATTCGACCTCACTACTGCACAAAAGTTACTATGATGTCTTCCTCGTGTCATCACATATCTCACACTCAAATTTTATGCTGATAGAAGATTAAGTTTTCGCAAACGCTGAGATCGGCTAGCTACGACGGAGGCCCTAACAAGCGTCCCCTACTCCTCGCTAAGCCTTTTTGGACGAGCTTTTCCTGACGCCCAAGATCTGTGCCTGAACGGTGTGTCTGAAATTATCTCGGCATACTCAGTCAGGAAGAAAGCAAACACATAACAAATATTATGGCCATTAGCAACCGTCAAATGCGCTTTGAATAATTTCGTTCGTTTGGCGCACCGCATAGGGGTTCATGCCCGTCCGGCGCACTTCCGGCGAACGGTGCGACATTCTTCACACAAGTGCTCGACTTTTGCTTTCTTAAAACGGTTTGTATGTGCGAATGTGCCTATATGATTGCAGGATAACTTTATGCGCATACGCGATGTTGAATATTAGTGGAATGCAAGCGGGTGGGGACTTCACTTCGTGCAGTGCTGCGGGGCAGTACAGATAAGAGATGAGAAGTGTGTTCAAATGGAGCTTTTCAATGGCGCCTCCGAGTTTTACCTCGCGTACTCAGGCGTATTAAGAAAAACAGTAATTGCAAAAAGTTATATTTCGTCTATGGACGCACGAAACAAACTTCCTGATCAACAACACTAATGTAAAGGCGCGAGCTCGATGTATGCATACTTATTGGTTGCTACAGCTTGTTGATTCGTACACAAGCAAGATCCCCGAGCTTCGCAGCGTCGAGATTCCCAGCACTGGCTCGTCCACATACCTCGAAACGCTAACAGAAAGGCTCAAGTACAAAAATACAACAAGCATGCGTTAAGACAAGCTATACGTCTCGGGCTTGTGCTAAAGCTTCGAGGTCTGGCCATTTAGGTTAGTTTAGAGACCACAAATGACGCTCTCGGGACCAGAAAGCATGAGATAACGGCCGTTAATAGTCCACGCTCTGTGTATGATCTCTTGTCGACGTGTCGATCGAAACCGAAACCATGCCACTCTCCTCCCTGGCCAACTAGTTCCCAGAGTGCAACGCGCGCCGTGTTGCATGCAGGGATTTATGGAAGCAGTGCCCTTCGTGCCTCCCAGCAGTCACTTTTCTATGGCTTCTTGGTAGGTAGGCGATCCACCGCACAGCCACTGCTGTCACCGCTGTCAGGTCTCCTTTTTAGTGTCCTGGGCGGCAGGCTTTTTGGTCGTCTCGGAAACCTCAGGCATATCTTGATCCGTGCGGGAGTCTGAGCTAACCGTCGAGGAGAAACTATACTTTGTTTCCAGCTTGGGTCCAGACGCAGCGGATGCTACGAAGCGCGAGGCGTGTGGCCCTGGAACAGTGCTTGCATTGCACGAGCGCGCGTGCTTGGCAGGGACACTGAAAGCCCGGAGCTTGCGCTTGTGGCGTCGCCATGCGTCTGGACCCAAGCTGAAACGAAGTATAGAAGATTCCAGAAAAGTCTTCCGGTCCTCCGGCGCCTCCTCGTCGATCACCAGCGCCTCACTGTCCGTTGAAGCTCAGTCTTCCTCTTCGCCAGCAGTGTCTCCATGGTCCGTACCCTAGTCTTTCGAGGGTGGCCCGTGAGGGGGTGGCTGCTTGTGTCGGTGACTGATCCGGCTCGCTCGCTGAGGTCGCCGCCGATGTTGCCTTCTTGGGGGGTGGCTGCATCGGTGCGCCTGATGAGTCGCCTTCATGTCCTTCCTGACGCATGCTGCTTGAAGACGGCCTCGTTGCTGGTGGTGGAAAGTCCATCATCGTTTCTTGAGTCACGGATGTGTAGCTTCGACGACTCGTGCAGTCAACCGTGGCGTGTCCTGCACCACAACGCCGACAGGATTCGGTGCAGGTTGAACCGTCGTGTCCCAAAATGGCGCACCGTGAGCAGTATTCCGCCGTGCATTGTGCTTTAAAATGTCCTTCCTTTTTGCACCGCCGGCACACTCGAACCAGGCCTCTGTAGTCAAAAGTGACACGGTAACCGGCTATGCGGGCAAAATTGGGGACTGGGTTGTCTTCTTTCATTTTCATCTTCAGGTATAGCGGGTTCCGCGGTCTTGACGCTGGGATTGTCTTTGTACACACCATGGGTAATTTCGAGGATCTGCCCGTAAGGTTCTAGGCTCTTCTTCAAGGTTTCATCCGAGACGAACAATGGGAGGAACATGCGTATGTTATCGACGTAATCACCGGGCCGACTGGGGTCAACGGGATTGCTTGGTCAGCAGTAATAACTTCTCTGGCTGCGCCGAGTGAGGCAGCTGCTTGACGTGAATTCACTACCACTTGGAAGGTAGGGCCTCCCAGGTGTTGGACCGCATAAACTTCGGGCAGACTTACGATGGCCGCAGCTGCGGCGATGATGGCGTCCACGGGTGTCCCAGCAGGAACCGTGACGTCGAAGGCGTGCGACTTCGGCGGGGCCATCGTGTTGCCACGGGGACCCGCCGCTGCTGCTGACGCTGGACGGACTTCTGCGACGACGGGCATTGGATTGGAAAACCTTTATTGTTGGCTAGAGTTACAGGTGGGTATGCTGATCTTGCTAGGTGGCCGTCAATGGAGACTGGCGGCGACCTCTTGGGAAAAAGTTCCCACACTCAACTGGGAAATACCCAGGGCTTAAAGTCAGGGGGTCTTGGGGGATCCCGGACCCCCCAGCAATTTTTGGCGGGGGGTCCGAAACCCCCCACCATATTACTTTTTTTTTCGCACGTTTGGTTTGGTGGTTTCACTTGGTGAGCACTGTGGAGGGTGGGGAGAAGGGGTGAAAAAAGTTGCGCGCCTGCTGGCCAGGCAGACGACAGACCCTCCTCTGCTACCACATCGCTACACTGTGACATCGCGGTGCCAGTCGGCGCGGCCTCCGGGAGCGCACGACTGCGCATGTGCCGGAGAAGCAGACGACAGCCGGCCCTCCTCTCCCACCCCACCAGCTGGAGATGGAGATGCCGGTTTGGCAGGAGCTGGGCTTCCCTCCCGCTGCCTCGCCGAGCCGCAAAAGAGCGGGAAAATTCTCTCCCGGAGATGACGGCCGCGGGCGCTCGAGGCAAGCGGCCCCTCCCTTCCCCCCCAAAAAAACTTGAAAACTTGAGCAAAACATACCCCCTTTGCACGTGAATGACACTAAGGCTAAAAACGAGCTAGTCCAATCAAATCTAAAAAAAAAAACACGCTACGTCACTGCGTTATCCGTGCGTATGTGCACGCCTTCAACCCAGCAGAAGCAATCAAGAGGCTATGCGCAGAAATCCCTGTTTGTGGCTCCTGCCACCATAGACGGTTCAAGCAGCAAGTGGCTCTTGAGAATGATTGCCATATGTGTTCTCTCTAGGCAGAGGCTCAGAGCCGTGCTCTGGGGTAGGCTGCGTAGAATGCTTTCTCGAAAGAGGCAACTTTAAGTGAAACAAATGATGCATTCACGTGCGCCAAGCGGGACACGCGTTTTCGCAGTTGTAAGTCGAGCGATTGTGAGGTCCGTGTCTGGGTTGTAATTTGAAAGAAGAAGAAAAAAAAAGAACGTGGATTAGGCGATTGTCAACGTGCCGCTCTCCGAAAAGCGAAATGGCAAGCAAAAAGAAAATATAGAGTGCTTACAAACGGTCGAACTAAAAGGGACCCCCTTAACGATCGGCCACCGTAAAGCGTTTTCTGTTGCTAAGCCAAAGATTGAGGCTTCAATACACCCCACTGCCACCCAGAAAGTACAGACGTTTAGTATGACCCCCCCCCCCCCCTCTTCGAAATATCGGTTTCTAACGACCCGCAAACAAGGAAAAAAAAGTTTCATTGCCTACTTCGTTTTCTCCTGTGTCGAACCGCAGCGGAAGACGATGGGCCTCCACAGCCAATCAAGCGCAAGTTCGGAAGCGACGTCGCCTGGCTCCTGAGGCGTGTATTAGTGCGTGACGACACCTCTGGACTGGCGCTTGATTGGCCGTGGAGGATCCCTAGCCGTTCGTTGTGGTTCAACACGAGATGAAACGAAGTATGGTCGGCGCCGGAAAAAGTAAAATGACCCTGTAGAGGAAAAAGCCTTTAAAAAAAGCCGACAGGAAATTGATGCCAGTAGTGCTTCGGACGCGCTGGTGACGAGTAGCAACTGTCCCAGGCCAAATTGATTTACGACCAAAGCGGTTCTTTGACACGCCAGCAACAAACACACAAAAAAAGCTAAAAATACCTTTTTTCTGGGGTGTCTTTCGCACCCTACGAGGGCCTCCCCTTGGCCCCGCCCCGAGAGCCGAGCGACGCCCCCACCCCCTTTTTCTTCAGGTGTGGCCCTGGGCTCCAGCCTCCCTAGCCCCCACCCCCTTAATCCAGGGCTGACGCTGTCCGTGTCTGACGTGTTTTTGTGTGTACATTGTTTTCCCCTTTTGCGTTCGCATACCAAGACACTTTAGAAGATTTTTTTGGATACCCACCTCCCTCAAGACCATCGACAACGTGAGTTTATTTTTAAATTTTGCTATGCTGAACTTTTAATATCATGACTACGAAAGCCAGCAAGAAGCTAACCAGCTTTTTTAGCCCTGTGCCACGGGCTGTTTCTGTGAGTCGTGCTGCCGAGGACAGTAATCAAGTGCCTACGACTGCAACTAATGACGGTGCGCACCATTCCTCCGAAACGAATTGTGATCACCTTAGCGACGCTAGCATTTCAAACCTGCCCGAGTGCTGGAACCTGGAGCAGGGCGAGTTCTTCAAGAAAGAAAATGAGTGGCTGAGCTTCGTGGACGGAAAAGTAAAATGCCTGCCATGCTCAAGAGTTAAGCATTTAGGCAGCCTCGGGCGAATTTCCCTCGAATGGGCAGAGGGAGGAGTCAAGGCATCCGGGGACAGCAAACAGAAGCAACAAAGAGCTCTGCGGAAAAAAATTTACCAGCACAGGGAATCGGATGCCCACGTCAAGGCTCTGGAGATCGATAGGACAGCCAAGAAAAGAAAGCTTGAAGAAGCATTTTCTGAGCAGCTGAATGAACACCAGGAAGCCACAAAGAAAATATTTCGAATCGCGTACAAACAAGCGAAAAACTGCCGTCCATTCAGTGACTTCGGTGATGAGATCGATGTGCAGACTGCGAATGGTGTGGATCTAGGCAGGGTTTTGCACACAAATGTCTCATGTGCAAACATTGTCGATCATATTGGAAATGAAATGCAGAAGAGCATGTGCAGAGCTCTTATAGAAGACGGCGCAAAGTTCTCTGTGCTGATTGACGAGAGCACTACCGTCAGTAAGCATTCCACGCTGATTGTATATCTGCGCTCCGACTTCGGTCACCTACAGCCAGTTACTGTCTTCCTGGACCTTGTGGAAGTGACAGATGGGACGGCGGCTGGTATAAAGGAGGCCCTGCTGACTTGCCTGAGTTCGCACGGTTTGAGTATGAAGGTGCTAAAGGAGAAGCTAGTTGCTTTTGCTTGCGACGGAGCATCGGTGATGCTTGGGAAACATTCGGGAGTTGCGAAGCTTCTAGAGGATACATTTCCTAACCTCATCACCTGGCACTGCTCGGCGCACCGGCTGGAGCTGGCAGTCGGAGATACAGTCCGCGACGTGCAAGGTATCAACCACTTCAAGATTTTCATGGACAAACTGTACTGCTTGTACAGCAGTTCTCCAAAGAACCGCAGAGAACTCGAAAGCTGTGCAAAGGACTTGAACGCCTCCCTTTTGTGTGTGGGGAGAGTCCTGGATACGAGGTGGGTGGCGTCAAGCTTCAGGACTGTGAATGCTGTCATGGCGTCATACCCTTCACTGTACGCTCACTTCATGAAGTGTTCCGAGGACCCCAAGCGAGACACCAAAGAGAAGGCACAGTATATAGGGCTTGCAGAAAGGCTGTCGTCAGTTGAGTTTGTCCAGAACTTGGCACTGCTCCATGACAGCTTGGCCGAGCTCTCGGAACTTTCTTTGAACTTTCAGGTGCGTGCCATGACATTGCCAGAGGCGCACAACTTGGTGACAAGACAGATTGCAGTTTTTGAAGCAAGAAAAGCCCGCCCCGGGAAAATGTCAGTGCAGGTCAACGACGCTGTGAAGACTAAGTGCTTCAAAGATATAAAACTGCACCCCGGTCGAAAGTGCGATCGAGCTATTAACTCGACGCAGTTCTACCAGAGCCTGGCCGACAACATGAGGACACGACTTCTCACCACTCAGTCTTCTCGTAGCAGCAGCAGCAGTGTCGACCAGCATGTGACAGTCTACAGAGAGCTGATTGAAGACATTCGGCTGTTAGATCCCTCGACCTGGCCCGGTGAGCTGGACGTGCTTTACGGGGAGGACCAAATAACTCGCTTAGCACAGAGGCTTGGTGTAAACGAGGGAAAAGCTCAACACGGCTTCAGAGAGTATGTTGAAAACGGGGGCAAAAATGTTCCTGAGAAACTCCGAGGGGTTGTGACGGCTGTGAACTGTATTCCCGTGTCAACTGCTGACTGTGAACGAGGGTTCAGCGCGATGAACATTATCATGACGCCAATGAGGTCATCGCTGTGTATAACGAGGCTATCGACACTACTGTTTATTAAGGTGAACGGTCCACCACTGCAACGTTTTTGCCCAGATTCGTACGTGACGTCTTGGCTTTTGTCAGGCAGACATTCTGCGCTTCAGGTTAGAGCACCAGCCCGCAAAGCATGCAGTTGGACGGAAGGCCAGGAGAAGTTCTGGAAAATTCTTCAGTGACCCTGTGCGGTAGTTTCTTTGTCGCTCTGATGCATGTCTGAGAACGAGCCGAACACAAGACGTTTTTAAGAACTCATACTTTTGTAATTAGGTGCATACTATTTTTTTATGTCCGTTTTGTTGTTGCTATACATTTATGTAACCTTCACAACGTTGCCATGCTTTTGAGAATCTAAACTGCGCGACGCTGCTAGCGCGAACACGACATTTGCGCTTTTTCGAATATTACTTCGAAATGCTATTGGTGGGCAACAAATTTCACCGCTTAGGTTTATGCACTTCTAACGACATTAGTAGTTTTGATGACAGCCTCTCGATTCTAAGAGAAAAACTGCAAAAAAACGTTGATCGCTTGTTCGTGGCAACAGTGTAGCGCTTTGTACTTATACATCTTGTTTTTATTTTGTGCGTGCCTCTGCGTACTCTGGGCACATTTTGTACTGTTCATTTACGTTCAATGACGACAAATTGAAATCGTGCCCAAGACGATGGTAATCTGTTATGAATAATTTATACGGTATTTCTCCCTTTGCGGCCGAGCAGTGTCGACAGCAACTGAACTAAGTAAATAAAAGTGTACACAGAGCATTATTTCGTAAAATTTGTCTTCCAGAAGCCCATACTTTCACATAAGAGAGTTTGAGTTTAACGTGCCGTTAACGGTACCAGACACTCCGCAGTACCTTTGCCGATGAATCCTGTCGTTGTCGGGTATCGCAACCTGAGCACGGAAACGGTCTACTAAAAGAATCCCACTATCTCTCCATCACACCAGCCCATGAAGGTAGCTCAGAAACATCGTGCTAAACTGGTCTGCGGCCTCACATACCAGACAGCCAGGGAAAGAGTGGTTCTCGAGAATTGCGAAAAACAGTAATGAGCGCGCAAACTTTATCTATTTTTAGGTGCCAGATATTTTCGCACCACGTGCCCACAAATATTTAAAATGTATGTAGTGGTGGAGAGTCAGACCATGTTATGCACTTAGTCTCAATCGTCTGTTAGGAATTAATAGGTTGTGTGGATCGTGGTATTAGTTTAAGAGCTTATTTTGTAATTACGTCACTTTGCCCTACGGCAATACTTATTGTATTTTTATTTACAAATACCCACTGTATTTT
>JAZHYW010016524.1:0-48740 GCA_037355805.1 Ixodes ricinus
ACTATTACTATTACTACTATTTCCCCTTCATGCGTTCTTTAAAATATATGTAGGTACATCTCAGATTAACTTTATGTTATGTTCTCAGGACGTACAGGTTTCAAACGCCAAAACCATCCACTCTTCCATCGACAACCGAATCATGTAAGAACTAAACTTTGCACAGAGCATGAGTAATGCGCAAGAAGTAAATTTTTCGTTATATGACAACGAGTATAGAATAATCGCAGCCTGCAAAGAGCCTCCTCTACCTCCACGTGACGTCGTCACACTAAGATGGCGCCAACTCAGCGACCTGGCCCGAGCCCGACTCCCAGCGTCCTCCAACACGCTGATTGGACACCAGGCCCGGCCAAACGCTGAGGCAGCACTCGTTTCCAATCTCTGTCTGCTTTCGGTCTCACTGTGATGACGTCAGACTCCTAGTGCACGGGCTTACATTAGTAATTACGTTCGATTTACTTTTACCTCCAGCACCGGTGCAGAAAAGGGTAGGGCGGTGCCCTCCCGATCGTATCTCAATGCACATACCGGAAGTAGACTGCCCTAGACTTTTCTGCGCTAATCCAGGAGGTCCAGGTAAGTCGAGCGAAGCTAGTATTCTCTAGCCGGTGGTAGGTTAAGAACCCAGTAGACGCTTCGCTTTCAGCAGGCACTCGTTGCCATCCTCTGGGCTTTTTGACTGGGCATGCGACAAAGTGTTATCAAAGGAGAAAGCCCGAGCTCAAGACCGAGCCTCAAACCTAACCAGACACTGACTGTAGGTAGTGTTGACCAACACTAACATGCCTACCACCTTCCGACCTGTCGTCAGACCAATCTCACAGCTAGTTTTCTTGCGTCACCGGGGCCGCCATTCGTCGTGAGAACTCTAGTCTTTCTGCATGCGGGACAACACCCCGAGGGTCTGCCCGAGCAGAGGACGAGGCGGCACGAGTTGTCTCGTGAATTGGCTTCTGCCTCCTATGAGCTACAGTTAGGGCGGCGTCACGCATGCGGGGAACGCTTAGTGATATTGGTCTATTCACCATGTGTCTGAAGAGCTCGTGCGTATACGTTTTGCGTGCGTTTCTTGTGTTTTTGTTTTTTCTCCCGGCATCAAAAAGGCCACCATTACCCAACCAGAATGTTGAATGTATTTATTTGGTTTGTTCAAAGTAACTTCGTTAAATGCGGTATTCTAGTAATATTTAGTGGCAATAGGCACTTCATCTCATGAGAAGGAGACACTTAAAGAGTGGAGAAGTGGTACGAGGGTTCGCACGTCCCGCAAGAAACATCTGAGCAGTCATATTTACAAAACGTAGTGTTTTTATGCTCTCTTTTTCTTCATAAAAAAGGCTATAGTCTTCTTGAGCAAGACGCGGCGCATAGTGTTGCATGACTCGCGGTGTTTCACAAGTGTTGTGACAACTTTAAAAAAAAATACTTTTAAACAAAACAGATTTACACCGCAGTGTCTGTAACACCATCTAATTGCTCGAGACTCATATCTAGAGGTCGGACCAGAGTCCGACCTCTACATATGCGTAGTATTTACGTAAAGCTACTTTCAATTACAACCCCCCCCCCCCCCCCCAACTACCGAGGACTGCATTTCAACAATCAAGGTGCGCAGCCTGCGTAATCCACCTAGGCGATCTCAGGTCATCGTTAATCATTCGGCCATATGTAACCGAGCGAAAGTTGATGCTTCGTTGACGGTCATCACGTTCACGCCTCATAGGGGTCGCTTTAGGCCGCTGTGACACTCCTAATATATAATACAAAAGACAGACTGCGGACATTGTCTGGGGTGTGTTTGTTCCTTGTATGACGCTCACATTGCTCATACAAAAACTATCTGCAGACATGTTGAAGCATACATACATGCATGCTTCTAAAGCCGGGGTCACACTGCTCATACATTACGCACAAGACAGTCCGCAAACAGGTTCCGAACGCTATAGTCACCGCGAGATATGTGCTTCGAATGCCACATGGCAACGCGTTCAAGGAGAAACTTGGCATACGGCATTCGAACCACGGATATCGCGGTGACTCGTGTTTGCCCGACTGCTTTTCTTGGCGTGCTCAAAGTGTGTCCGCGGATACTTTTGTCATCCTGTGTGCAGCGAACAACGCGCGTCTTTTGTGTAACGTAGGAGCAGTGTTGTACGGAACGACGTTCCAAGGAACGGCGTTCCTGGAACGCGTTCCTTTTAGGAGGAACGAAGGAACGCCGCCGTTCCATTTACATCGGTGGAACTGGAACGGGAACTCGTTACATTTTTACTGGAACAGAAAGAGTAACGGCGTTCCTTTTTTTCGTTCAGTGAAGTAATTTTTATTTTATTTGTAACAGGAAAATTTTAAAAGTATAAAAACTATATCTTCACGAACATATTGTTTTTAACTTGTTAACTTTTTGGCTACTTATCTTAGGGCTTCTTTTGTGTGGTCCTCACTTGGTGACAGTCGGGTGCCAGATAGCTATGGACATTGATTATTTTTTGAGTGCCCGAGACTGCGGTACAAAAAACAAAGCTTATAGTCGCAAGAAAAGACACAGAAAGAGGGAAGTTTCAAACTCAGCTACTTTCTTTGCCCCCCCCCCCTTTCCACGAGTCCTCATACCCACAGAAATCTAAGGCCGACTAAAGACATTTCTCAACTTTCATAAAGAGACCTACAGTTATAACAAAATCACAGGCTACCAGACATCGAACGCACCCTTGTATCCTGAATATCGGTCACTTAAAAGATGCACAAAAATTAATCTTGATTCCTTCTCCCCTTGTCCCTCGCCTTCAAACCGAACAACGAATCCAACCTTCACGAAGAAGAACTGGTAGTTTCCAAGACTGACCTTCCAAAAGCCCTACCCTCTCCTTCACTTGCTCGTCTTGCGGACAGCAACATCGAGAAACAACTGTTGTTAAGTTTTAACAAGGGACTTTGTTAGATTGAAACGTGTGAAATTGTAACGCTCGTGTCCATGTGGGGTAGCAATACATTTGGCTCGTCTGAATCGTTCATCACAAATATGAATATGGTTAAAAGCTGAGATTTTTAAACTTCAATATATCAGCAAATAACACCTTGATTCCGCTTGTTTTCTTCTTCTGGTGCCCTTCCATCACAGCATATAAATTTGTATGTACCCATTTGATCGGATAGATAAAAAAAAGCTTTGCTTCATCTAACTAAATATGGTAATCAGCAAAATACAAAAGTAACGTATAAGTAACGATGCGTTCCATTTTTTTAACTGTAACGGGAACGAGTTCCTTTTACACCGATGGAACTTGTAACGGGAACGCGTTCCAAAAATCAGAAGGAACGAGGAACGAGCTTTCGTTCCATTTTTGAGGAACGTGTACAACACTGTGTAGGAGCTGTGTAACTATGCGGCTTTAAAAGCTATACTTCGTTTCAGCTTGGGTCCAGACGCAGCCGATGCTACAAGCACGAGCGTGTGGCCCTGAACGCCCTGAACAGTGCCTGGTGCACGAGCGCGCGTGCTTGGCAGGGACGCTGGAAGCCCGGAGCTCGCGCTTAGCATCGGCTGCGTCTGGACCCAAGCTGAAACGAAGTATAGTCATGGATCCCGGACTCTACAGCAGCGAGTACAGTGACAATCCGAGACGCTTACTTTTTCAAATAAAGCAGTTAAAAATACACTACGATGGAGAAAAAGAAACGGGGCTAGTTAGAACCATAGAGTTATTACAATAAACGCTAGAGGCTCAGCTGGCGCTAGTGTCTACGGGACTTCCGGTTGCAAATTGAAGCAGACAGCATGCAGTCTACATTTCCAGCCTCCCTGTGTATTCCTATGGGAAAACGCGCGTGAATTTTGTCTCTTCGCCGGAAAATAACATGAATAACTTTTGTCATATCGGTTGTACCGGATAGTATGTACCTTTATTGGTATTGTGAAAGTGTAATTGCTTTAGTTACAGCATTTTTTCTTTACCACTGAGCGATGTTAAACTTCGCTCTATTTCAGGCCCAAACCCCTGTTTCCATGGAAGGTATGTGAAAACGAGCGACGGTTCTAAGCAAACTAACGATCGAAAGGAATGTAGTGTGTGTTCAGGTTCGCTAGCATTTCGGTGGTGCTTATATATTGCTAATATGCCCGTCCTGTCATTGGATGAAAATGACTCCGTCGTGCGCATCTTTACGATCGGTTAAAGAAACATTCGAACGCAAAAAAATAAAGCACGTGAGCTACGAAAGGTATGTCTTTTTATTATTTCCCATGTCGGGCAGTTTTTATCGGGCACCTGCTCTCTGGCTCCCCTTATTTGCAAAGATTTGGAGCGTGCGGGTGATGCTTTGAACCATTTGAACCCAGAACAAGCATCTTCACAGTACTTATTTATTGCAAATCTGACTATATTACGTGACTTTCAATTTATTTTGATCGTCTGCAAGCACAAGGAGTTACTTATCCAGTGTTACTGCGTAGTTCTTGCCGTCTCTCTCGGTTTTCTACATGTCCTTCGTTCGTTTGGCACGTATATCCCCCATGTTGGAAAGCGTCGACGCCGTGTTCGCGCTAACAGTGTCCGACAGTGCGCAAAAATACACGTACGAAGCCGTTTTAGCACCGTTTTTAATGCGATGAATTTGAAGAAAAACGCCGTAACTGACCATTTATTTCGTCTGCGTGACTGAGAAATGTTCCAATGTGCCTAGTACGTACAAGTTATTCGTGATATTTGCTCTTATAATCGAGCGCAGAGAGAAAATGCACTCGCTTTTTCCCATAGGAATACATTACCGGAAGTCAAATTTAGACTGCTTGCTGTCTGCTTCAAAATGCAACAGCACACTAGCGCCAGCTGAGCCTCTAGCGTTTATTGTAATAACTCTATGGTTAGAACACTGCGCGACACTGTTATAGCGCGAACGCTCCAACGGTGCTTTTTGCACTTCACAACGAAAGAGGTTTGAAAGGCCCCAAATCAGAACTTTAGGATTTTGATGACAGACGTTTCTTTCTTTAAACAAAAAAACACAGAAACAATACGTGGTTCCTTGTTCGCGCTAACAGTGTCGCTCAGTGTATATACTTCTCGCGAATGCCGTATTTACTCGAGTAATAGCCGCACTGTTTATGAAGAAAACCTGAGGGTTCGCTTTTCCGCGGAGCAGGCAGATTGCCAATCACTGCGATCGACAGCATGATTCTAGCTGTTTACAGGTTAGAGAAAACTTCTTCGTGCGATGATGCAGTCTGTGAAGATTGTATTTGTGTCGAGGAATCGTGTTCTCCATCTGGTTATTCGCATATGTTATTTATGCGCAACGCAATGATTGGCTGTATATGTGTTCAGTGGGAAAGGAGACTGCAACGGCCTTGTTCATAAATAGTCCGGCTATTACTCAAGTAATTACGGTACTGAAAACGCCAGAGAACAAGGAGCAAAAAAACAAATAGTGCTGTATTAACAACTGAACTCTTAATGTCAAAAGCAAAGGTATATGTCTACTTTTGTTATCATTGTGATAAGACGGCGTACGGTATACTACACATGTTTATGTTGCTTTTTTTCACATTAAAGTTAAGTTGTTAGTAACGCTACAATGCCTTCTTTGTAGTCCGTCTGCCTTAACGCTTTTAGTATTATTTTTAAGCCTGTTCAATTTTATGTTTCTTATTACTTCAATTAATTTATATTAAAATTTGTGTGCATATAGGAATGTAAAGCGAAACTTCTAAAGCTAGGCCCTCCTATAAGTCTGGCTTAGTCTTCCAGCTTAACCGTGATTATTTTTGTATTAACGAACGAAACATTTTACACCTCTAGCCAAAATAAACTTGTTTCTTTTCTTTTTTTACCTACAGCCCCCTTTTTCTTTTTTTCATATTACAAAAAGTCTCCCCCCACACACACACACTAACGATCAAAATGTTATATGTATGCAGACCCTTACGCTTTCGGTGGGTAGTCCCCTCTGCGCCGCGTAGAGTATGACAATGGGCGCCGTGGGAACGGTACCGTAGAGGAAAAGAAAAACTGCCCTCGTCGCTGCGCACTCCTTTGCTGCGCACCATGAGTTCCGTGAACAACTTCAAGGAAATCGGCAGCAATATCCTGCGAGAATAAAACCACACCAATAAAAAGGTGTGAACGGCGTAGGCGTAATAAAAGTACAGGCTTATTGAAAAAAAAAACAAATTTTTTTCATATATTTTTAACACACCGTAAAGACAGAGATATATACAGCACATCACTGGAAAGAGGAAGGCTCAAAGGTAAAAAAGTTTTATGGTCCTTGCGGGGCTTTGCACTCACGCACCGTGTGATGCGACAAACATAAAAAACGGAAGTCTATATCTTGCCACACACGAATCAACCGGATGGACTCTAGTTATTGAATTCATAGCTTCAACAATTTCTTTGTTTCCGATCTTGAAGGCTAGCCGTAATAAAGGGGACAAACACCGGACCCTTCTTTATGTACCTATGGATTCACACTTCGCCAACTGTAGCGCACAAAACGACTATTCTTGTAATGTCGTCCTTTTCGTATAAACGAAAAAAAGCACTGCTCTGTGGCATTGAGCTGGAGTTCGAGGTTGGAGCCTTTAAAAGCCTTGAACTTTCCTGGACCTAGTGATGTGCGGAATATGCTTTTGTCATTTATGGTTCGAAATCTGCTCCTCCTTTTGGAATTTCTTTGTATTACCATTGCTCTCTTTAGACACCGACTGTCTATAAAAAAGAACGGTGATGAGGCATGTTGACTGTTTGAGGGCATTCCTATTTTTCATCAGCTTCTCTCTAGGTTTGTCGTCCGGTGCTTGGACCAACATCATCGCCAGTTGTTGGCGAGGAGATCGAATAGCACAGGTGCTTTGTGCAGCCTTTTTATATGCACCATTCCAGTGTTTAAAAAGGCTACAAGCCCAGCGTGCAATCTCTTCTCTACATCCCACTTTAGCATGTTCATAGCGTCGGAAAGCGAGCAAAAGCACGCGCTCATGTGCGCGAACGCTGACAATAGATTGTTCGGAATGGTTCGTAGAGTTTGGTACGAGGTGAGGTCGCGGCGACACGCGCAGCTAGTGACGACTGGACTCTTTTTGTTACCTTCCTGGACCGAATGTAGGGTACTAGTTGGTCACGAGCGCTGGGTTAGTATTGGAATACGGCCCGTGCTTAATCTCATACATATGCCTCACTGATTAAACATCAGCCCCAGCCTAACGCTCACGCAACACTCTAAAAGAGTATCACTCTACATCCTTTTGTCCATATAATACACCCCAAAACTTCACTTCCGTACAGCGCATTATAGTCGAACAGACGGCCCCAAATTTTACAGGAGCTTGATAACGGTGCGATATGACCTATTAAATAGCTAAAGTGCGTATCAAAGACCACTGAAAGAAAACACTGAGGCTCTGCAGTAGGGCCAAGAAAACCTCAATCATTTTTTTTGTATTAAGTAACAAGTACATTAGCTATTTTAATAAGTCGTACAACACGGTTATCAAGCCTCTCGTGAAAGTTAAATGCGTCAGATCGACGTCAGTGCGCTGTGCGTCAAACTGAAGTTTTGGGGTGTATTATATGGGACAAAGGTGTACTGAAGTTTTGGGATGTATTATATGGGACAAAGGCCGGTGTAAGAATACACCCTTTTTTTAGAGTGAGCGTTCAGCTAGAGGTTCAGCCGAGTGCTGTGTCGAAAACACATAACATACAAATAATTCATGTTGTTATCCCCATCATGTCCCCGTCGCGGCCGGGCTGGAATGCACTGCGCGCTTTCTTACGGCCTTCGCATAAGAGGGGGGGGTAGTTTTTCCCACCGCAGCTCGGCGGGGCCACACCCCTCCTACAACGCTTAAACTCGTTCCAAGGGGGCATCCCAACCTCACCGTGTCTTCGGGTCTCTCCGGCGTTGAAATGGAGTAACTTCCAGACTAGTTTGACCTTCGGGCCTTGAGGCCACCTGCCTGCACGGACTTATTAGCGATGTGCACGACCAAAAAGCGTCGCTGCGGTCAGCTTTCCACGATTGGCCAAACCATGGCCATATGAGCGATTGTCAGATTCTCAACTTTGACGGTGTTATTTTCGGATTGCGATGGCTCCTAGCTTCCACTGTGTCTTTTAAACACACCACTGAACTCGTCGTCGCACCTGAACGGTAAGTAGCCAGGATAACAACTGGTGACGTCACGGCGAGGCCAATCGCAGTTGTGACGTCACGGATGGAAACCAAAGAGGGCGCCACCGAAACGTCTCGGCGCTAATACAGAACGCTCCTTGTCCATCTTCTCAAAAGAACAATTCTCTATAAACAAGTGTGTATTTATCGTAAGCCAAACGCATCTTAATCAGTCCACTGCAGTTGTTTCGTATGAGTTCATTGACACAAATTTCCGATCCCGATGGTCGGAACTGTTGTTAAGCCGGGGTCACACTGCTTATACATCATGCAAAAGACAGATTGGAACGCGAGTCACCGCTCTATCCGTGCTTCGAATGCCGCATGGCAATGAGTTGAAGGAGGAAACTTGGGCACGCGGCATTCGTACCACGGATATTGCGGTGACTCTTGTTTGCAGACTGTCTTTTGTATGATGTATGAGCAACGTGACCCCGGCTGGTGGATCAGACAGTACTCGGAGGGGTGGTGTTGTCACCAATCAACGTGCTTTGAAATCTTCCACTTCTTTACGCGAGAGCAAAGGCCGGTTGGAAATGCAGCCGTCTAGCCCAGCCGTGTTCCCGTGTTCTTAAAGGCTTATCCGCTACAGGCGCGACGGTCGAATCTCATCCCCAATAGGTTAAACCCGCCCCCTACTTGCCGACGCACACCGCCACGAGATACATCGTCTGCTGTGGGCACAGGGCAGGTACATCGAAGAGTGAGATAGCCTCCAATACAAGATCACTGACGAAATATCCAAGTTGCAGCCGGTGCCTTTGCTACACATGGAAATCCGTTCCACTAATACCCTTGTTAGACGGGGGCGCTTAAAGGGGTACTCCGGCGATTTCTTCATGGTCCCCGATTTGCTTGAAATTTCGCTAAACTCGCCAAACAACATCGCCAAAATAGAATCCCAAATATTAGGTCAAAATAATTTTTTTTCACAAAGTTATTGAATTTACAATTTTGGTCCTCACCGTGTTTTTCAAACTGAAAGTCTCTACTGGCAACAACGAAAAAGTGACGTCAGTGGAAGTGCAGGGGTTCACTCTTTGGACTGTAGAATTTGTTCCCAACTGATTCGAAGCAGTTTCATGGTGTCAAATGGATGCTTTGGAAGCTCGCTCCAGTCCCCGCGCTCCAGCACGGAACAAATGATTGGCATATTCTATTTTTTAGACTGCTCGCTCGACTGGCAAGCCTGCCTTCCACTGACGTCACGGCACTGAAAAGTGCGGGTATATTTGAATGTTGGTTTTTGCACCATTTTCATTTGCCGATTTCGCAATAACTATTATGAATTTCGCGATACTAAATAGCATACCGGAAAGGGTAAAGGCCGGGGAGTCAGAAAATATAGTTAGTTGAGGTAGCTCAAAAATCGCCGGAGTAATCCCTTAATCTGCAGTTATACTGGCGCGCAATACTTGCCGACAACATTCTGCGGCAATGCAGTCAAAGCTATGGGTGAACGTGCGCTTGAGCATCTTGGGCACCCATCAAAGCAGTGCACGCGCGCTCTTCACTTCTTCTGAAATAGTTGCCCCAGAGTATAGAGGGATAACTATGGCGCCGCGTAATAGCCGTTACAGCTGAGTTAACCGCGATTAAAGGTGCCCGTGCAACAAGGGTATAAGACGAAGCTCAGTTTTCATCCTACTAAACCAGTTTCGACCTATGCCCGGTACAAATAAAAGTGATGCAGAGACCAACAGATGAAAACATACTTCGTAAAATATTAGGAGGACACAAAACAAAAGGTGAAAATATAAATGGTCCGCCATTTGAGAAAAGAGACTGAAGAGAAAGCTAGAGTAACAGAGTGAGGGTAAGATAAAATAGCATATAAAGAATACAAAGAATAAAAAAGAAGGTAAACAACCCACCATTTTGTCTTTTCTTCGTGAAATCGTCTAGCATGTGGGAAAAAAAGTGTTGTGCAACCCGATCCCGTGGAAGTCATCTCTCCGCAATTTCCACGACAACAAATCGGCCTCCGTTGCATAAGCAAAGGCTTACCGACGTTCCCATTTTGCTTCTCGAGCTCAGCGAGAACAGTGTTCACCCTAGGCTGGCAGTGCGGTGGAAGCCACGTACTTGTCGCACCAGTCATTCGTTCATGTTTCGTCACGCGATCGCCCTCTTCCCACCCATGCCCAAGCGCAGAGAGCAGGTTCAGGTGATCAAAGGAAGGATATTGACTGGACCGGCGAGCGCGTAGCTTCCCACCGCACTGTCAGCTTGGTGGTGAACGAAGTAAATATAGGCCTTAATCCGTAGAGAGACTCTCCGTCCAGACGACGTTACCTTCCGAACCGACATCTTAGCCTCGCAGCATTCGCTCAGGCGCGCCGCGAGTCCTTTCTCGTTCACAACCGATTACCTTCGAAGAGCCCCATGGTTCGAGAGCCGAGCTGGGACATAAATGAGTGGCGTCGTCGTCGTAAGGTAATCCAATTGGTTTCGCTCCCTGGCAACTAAGCCCCCAGTCGAGATTTGGGTATAATGTCACAGTCCCGTATTCGGATACCCTCCGTTCATCCCTAAACTGACAGTGCAGTGGGAGTTGCTCGCTCGACAACCCAATCAACCGCCTCCTTTTCATCACCCGACTCCGCCCTCTGCGCGTGGGCTTGGGTGGGAGAGCGTGATCACGTGGCGAAAGACAAATGTATGAGTGGTCCAAAAAAAAAACGTACGTTCCACAGCACTGTCAGCTTAGCGGGTTAGCGGGTGGGGGGAACAGCTGCTTGCGCTCCTCGCATCCCTTTTATGGCGACTATACCTTCGCTCGCTTATATCACGGTCACACCAGCTATGCAATAGTTGCGTGGATAACGTATTACCGAACTTATACGGACCGCCGAAAAACAAGAATGTTTGCCGTTGACTTATTGATGTCGCAATGCTTTGAACTTGCTACGTGTTCCTTAACAAATAGAACAAGCAGAACGCGCCATATTTCTTTCCTTTATATTGACAACTTTACATATGAGGGTCACTGCGCAGAACACTAAAAAATACAATCGTAAAAAACTAAAGTCACTAAATAAGCTACAAGTAGACTATGGGCGCTCCGTTTCCCGAGTTACTTGTGGGCGCCGCCATTTTGGTGTTTAGTGCAGAGCAACTGGCGATTGTCGCGATTAAAAATGCGACATCCTGAGCTTTAAACTAGTGGTGTAGCCTAGGGAGGGGCTTATGAAACTTCAACCCCCCCCTCCACACAAAAAAAAAATCAAGCCGACATTGTAGTATTACCGCGTGCATGGCGGAGAGGGAACTTTACTCCACACATCTAGAAGATTCGTGTTTACGCTTACATTGAAGTTGCGACGCTCGAACATCCTAGGAGGAATGAACTGAATGAGGTAGCGCCATCTATCAATACATGAGCCAAACGCCACCCCGCCACTCGACTCGGTCGTCTGTGTCGCCGTCCGCCGTTGACCCTGGCAAGATTTTTTACCCTATTTTTTTTAAAGAAAGGGAGCTACGCTTTGTAATTTTACAAGTTAAAATCGACCTGTGTAATACACCTTTGACGAAAAGTTTAGATTTCTATGTGCAAGCGCCTATGTTTACGGCCCATTTTAGATCGAGCCTTGTTATCCTTATATCTTAATTCACCAGATAAAGGGAGAAATTAGTAAGGCTCCGTGAGGCACCGGGCGTTTTTCTCACTACAACTCTTGGAAAAAAAATTAAAAAAAAAAAACGCGTGTACATTTTTTTTTTCTTGTGTTACTATCACTTGGAACAACAACCTGCTATAAATTTGCAGGTTTCGCGCGGCCTGCTCTATTTTATAGTGCTGGAGCCTGGACGTATGTATTTGAAAACGCGAAGACAAAAAATGAAAGACGTTTACAAATCTCTGCAACGCGAAATTAGAGCGGAGCTCTTGAGAAGGAGGAGGAGTGGGTACGGAGGGCGGGTGTGCCCCTCTTCCTCCATACCCTCCCCTCCCCTTCTCCCCGTTCTCCTCCTCGCTTCGTCCTCTGCTCATCCTCCTCCCTCCTTTCTGCCTCATCCTCCTCTTCTTTTTCCCTCATCCTCCCCTCCTCTTCCCCTTCTCCTCCGTAACCTTTCCTCCTTTTCCTGCGTACCTTCCCATCCACCTACTCCGTACCCTCCTTTCCTCCTCCTTCATACCCTCCCCTCCTCCCACAGTTTCGCTGCTAAATTTAGCAGAAAAATTTACGCCACGTGACATCAACACCAATTCAGTTTCCCCTCTAAATTTAGCGGGGAATATGACGTCATACGACTTCTTGTCACGTCACCCATGAACGAATTCAGTTTCTCCGCTAGATTCAGCGAGAAAATTGACGTCACGTGACTTCAACACCAATTCAATTTAACGCTAAATTTAGCGGGGCGGTTACGCCGTCGGCGACGCCGCTATACGCGGAAACGCTGCGCTCCAAAAAGTCAATATGGGCGCGGAGTGGCGCAACCACCGCACCATCAACATACACGGCAAGACCGCAGAGAGTAATCTAACTTACTATACTTGGGCCTTTTGAGATTCTTTTTGACGGCTTGAAGTATCGAACGTGTAATTGTACGTGGCATTGAGCACGAGAGTCCGCCTTTTAATGTGAAAAACGTTTTTCTGACCCCCAGACACCGCCAAGCTCAATCACTGGTTCTGTTGGAAAGTAGTCGTTGGCTGCATGTTTGTGGGAAGTCTTTTTAGGGTGAAGTCTTTTTCGAGCGCGGTTAGAGACCACATGAATAACCGTCGCCGGCATGCGCTTTAAGAAAAACAGTCTGCGTTATGGCATTAAGCATATCGTAAGCTCGTGAACCGTCATGTTTAGCGCGACAACCCAGCCTTTTTTTCTTTTGTTCTTCCTTTTTGTCTTGTCAAACATAATTTCAGCTTCCTCGTTGGAAGACATTGCAGCAATTGCCTCTCTCAATTGATTTGGGGGAAAGCAGACGCACCTAGCTGATTTCAGAAGAGTGTAGACATGCACTGAACTTATTGAGTTAAACCCTGAAACTCCACCCATTGTACATGAGACCAGCTCACTGGGTCCTAAGTCAAACCCCGTGTGAAGCCCGACTTCACATTACTCAAAACCGTTAAACCATTTTTGGCATGTCCTTTATTATATCGTGTTTTTTTTCCGCATTTGTTGTGTGACGGTCTAGGCGGTCGTACAAAACGCACAATTCTTCCTCTCGATTTTCCAGGGTACACTTACGACTTGACGGATGCGAGGGCAATCGCTTGGACCAGGTTTCCTTTCAGCGTGGAACCTCGGCAGGACTTGGCGATGTAATATCCAAGGAGAAACAAGATGGGCGCGGCGAAGGCGTCAGCCAACACCTGCACAAGGAGCGCCACCCTCTGGTAAGAATTAGGTGGACACAATATTTTAATTATGAACAAGCGATAAGCGACTGAACGCAGATAATTCTGATGGGGTTGGCCGTTTCGCAGTTGGGTCTTTACTGTTCTCCAACGGGTGATGACATAGCCTGTTATTATGAACCAGATGGCCTGTGCTGCATCAATCTGGCAATGGCGACACTTCCTGGAGCGAAATCAGAAGGAGGCCAAAACCAGTATCTCGAGCTACTCTTTTTCTATAGTTCATCGAGCAGCAATGGCGGTCGCCATTTCTTGGTCGCAACGCATGCGATTAAATCCGAGTCCTCGCGGAACGCCGACGCAATCTTCGTGTTCAGTACAAGCTCGGAGTACACGTGCCCAAACAATGCCACACTCGGATATTTGGCGCCTCACTTGCTGCATGGCACGTACTTTTAAAATAGGTATACTGACCTGCCCTGCTCAAATTTTCATCTACGCAGACGACGTTGCCATGTGGTGCGCAGTGCGCCCGACCCGACATTCAAAGAACGTTCGCAATCGGCTCCAAGAGGCCCTCAACATCACAACCAACGTCGCAGATATGCTCGAACAGACCCTCTCGCCTACCAAAACAGTGGCGCTGCTCAATTGTCCCATGGCATGTGCTCCTGAAAATTCGAACTCGCAGTTGCTGTAATTCAGACAGAATGAGTCGTACACTGTGCCTCAGGCTATACTCGGGGGTGACCGTGTAACCTAGAGACCGGTGGACCGTCTGTGAAGACACACACCGCACAAGAAACAGTATCACGCGTGTTTGTTTAAAGACTATCGCCCGAAACCTTTCGCCCTAACAACAGCGACTTTTCAAAGATCCTTCGCAAGAGAGTTGCGATGCTAGCAGGAGCTAGCGGGAGCTCGTAGCGTTACATTTATCATGGATAGAGCACGCGCTCGTAGGGCCCTCCATCCCCAGCTTACGATCTACGAAAAGTCTCTAATCGTTTGAACCTCCAATCGAATATCCAACCTCTCTCTTTCAGCCATCTTGGGTTTTGCCATCGCCGGGTTACGACTTGCCCCGTAAAGAAAACTCCACACCTGCCTTTCCCTGAACAACTCCAAAACAACCAAAAAAACAAAAACGGTCATGCATCGGCAATTTCTGCTGGGAAGTAACATGTTTTCATGTTTCCTTTTTATTTTAATACATTTAAAATACTTCCCAATTCCTCAGAATTAACCAATGAACTCGAAACTTTTTACAACGATGTCTTTTGGTGGTGCAATTATTCTACCTCAAAATTCACGAGGGTGGGTTTCAGGAAGAACATGTAAGCCTTAAAAAAAAATTTGTTGTTTCCTTTTCACAAGGAGGAACACGGAAAAAACCGCCTGGTTGACACTGCTACTAACTCACAGACACCCCCAACTTTCTTCGACATCAACACCTCGGCGCATCCACTAAACTTGGAATTTCAACTGAATCACCACAAACATAGCAATCTTCCCGGGAATATTTTAGATAACAGTCATAAAATGTCAATAAGCCGTAATCAAACTTTTGAAAGCGTAATATTTTTATTCCACAGTTTAATTTTTTTTTTGCATTGAATTTTACTGGTTATATTTACAAAATTGTTAATTTCTGTTTTTCTTGACAGAACATCGAAATATTCCCAAGGGCTGTAATTGCATGGGTATTATAAAACGTAAATCTACAAAATATTTTCATATATTTATTGAAAACAAAAATTATTTCGAGGAACGCCCCAGAAATTTGGTGATGTAAAACCACATATGCTCGGATCTGCTGAGCCTGCTTTGAGGTGTTGATCTAGAAAAAAAAAAAAGACTTTTGTATATTTAATTTAGGTGTTGTGTCATGTGTGAGTAAAAGCCCTTACCAGGTGGTTTTTACCATTTTTGTTCCCTCTGCATAAGAAAGAAAAAAGATTTGTTTTAGGCTTAAATTTGTTTCCTAGCAATTGCACTCGTAGCATTTTATTATCCTTAATGCACCACGTGAAGACACCTTTGTGGAAAGTTGATTTGCATTCGATTCATTGATTTATTTTATACGAATAGTTTTACACCCCAATAGCGCTCGAAAACACCCTGCATAGACACCAACTCGACTGTCTGACGTCACGCCACTGGGGTGGCGCTGCTGTCAGCACTGCGCATGCGCAGAACCTTCATCTCAGGCAAATGTGGTTTCTGCGCAGGAGCATCGCCGACACCCGGTGTGGGAAAAAGCGGGCTTGTTTCTAAACAGTGTGTTGGTGTAGGTAGAGTTGTGAGTAGCTGTTGATCAATTTGTTAAAGCTTAGTCCTCATAACGCCCACCTGCGTCCACCATTCATTTCCATTCCATAAATATATTAGAGCGCCGCTCTTAGGCGCCCGTTTCCGGCTTGAGCGGCGTCGGCGTCGGCGTCGCCGTCGGCGTAACCGCGCGGTGCATTATTGGTAAATTTTCCCGAAGGAACCCGATGTCCTCCCGAACGACCTCGGGTTCCTTCGGGGACCTCGGGAGGACCTCGTTCCTTCGGGAGGACCTCGGGAGGACCTCGGAAGGACCTCGGGTTCCTTCGGGAGGACCTCGGGAGGACCTCGGGTTCCTTCGAGAGGACATTGGGAGGACCTCAGGTTCCTTAGGGAGGACCTCGGGAGGACCTCGCGTTCCTTCGGGAGGACCTCGGGTTCCTTCAGGGAGGACCTCGGGGAGGGGGGTCACGTGACCCCCCCTGAGGTCACGTGACCCCTCCCCCCCCGAGGTCACGTGCCCCCACCCCTCTCCCCCCAGGTCACGTGACCTCCCCCGAGGTCACGTGACCCCCTCCCGAGGTCACGTGGCCCCCCACGAGGTCACGTGACCCGCCTCCCAAGGTCACGTGACCCCCCCCGAATGATTCCCCCCTCAGTACCCTTCCCTACTCCTCCTCAAGAGCTGTGTTCTAATTCCGCGTTACAGGGAGTTGTAAACGGCTTTCACTTTTAGAGCGCAGCTCTTAGGCGCCCGTCTCCAGCTTGAGCGGCGTCGGCGTCGCCGTCGCCGTCGCCGTCGCCGTCGGCGTTACCGCGCGTTGCATGCAACCTGAGTTGCTTGCAACCCCCGATGTCACGTGACCCCCAGGTCACGTGACTCCCATGTCACGTGACCCCCCAGGCCACGTGACCTTCCCCGAGGTCACGTGACCCCCGAGGTCACGTGACCTGTGTGACTCCCCAGGTCACGTGGCCCTCCAGGTCACGTGACCCCCAAACAAGCTCAGGTTGCATGCAACCTGAGTTGCTTGCAACCTCCGAAGTCACATAACCCCCGGGCCATGTGACCTCCCCAAGGTCACGTGACCTCCCCGAGGTCACGTGAACCCTCCCGAGGTCACGTGAGCCCCCCCCCGGAGATCACGTGACCCCCCCTCCGAGGTCACATGACCCCCCCCCGTGCCTTCCCCTCCTCCTCAAGAGCTGCGCTCTAATTCGAGCGTTACAGGGAGTTGTGAACGGCTTTCATTTTTTGTTTATATACTAAAAAGCTTACGGCAGCCTAATGTTAGTGACTCAGTCGTCAGCAGAAACAAAGTTCATAATCCAAACACGGATGCGCAAAGTCAACGGACGCTCCCATACAAACCGAATTTAATTATGCCATGACAATCTCAGTTATTAGAATCTTCAAATGAACCCGCATCGCCGACTTCCCCCAATGTTTTCTTTTTCCTAAAACCATACACGTTGCAAAGTCCGTTAATTAACAAGACTTACAACAATAGAACAGAGGTCAACGCGAGGTCTCTTGCCAGAAGTGCAAGGAACGGTAAAACCTAAGCCTCGAAATATCCGAACTACGACCACCGCTGTGGACTGTGTCCATTATTACCTCCGTCAAAAAACCTTCAAAAAAGAAAAGGAACGCTGTGAATTTTTTTGACGCTGCAGAAAGACCTATGCGGGTCCTAAGACCATCGGACCCGCTAACGTTTGCCTTGCTTGACACTCGTTATACTCCATTTCCACATCACTTGGCCAACGGCGAAGGCTACGGCCCTAATGGACCAACCAGCGCGTTGGAACGAAGCATCTTACAATCTATTGTCGGAGTGCTCTTCTCCCGCAAAGGGCGGTCACGTGCTTCGCCCCATCGCTCTGATTGGCTCACGGGGGCCGTAGCGTTCCCTTCTTGCCAAGTTACGCCGAAACGATGTATGCTCCGAGAAACTGAGGGAGAGGAGGAGCCGAGAGGGCGTGGGGACGTCAGAAACACCCAGCTCTGGTTGCGATGGTTAGTGGATCGGTCTGAAGCTAGCAGCCTATGTCTTCACTGCACTCGTTGAACGCGTTAATGCGTCCAGCGTTTGGCTCTCGCATTCGAACGTGTTCGGCGAGTGCAGTGGAGACAAAGGCAGCTATAGCTTTGCAGCTCTCCCGCGTCTCTGGCGGATTTCGCGAACACGTGTTGTCGGCGCGGTGACGAACAGTGTAATTTGACGAAGGTACGAATATTTCTTAAGGATGCCTGAGTGTTCATTAGTGGGGTGAAGCCTCTGTAGATTGTTTCCTTCCATCACGTGTTTGAAAGCCCGTTTACTCCGCAATACAGGGTCGCGTGCTTTCGATTTCTTGGATGGGGAGGAATCACGGAAAAACGTTTTGATTTCTTGTCTGTCTCGAATCCCATTCAAAGTGACGATTACTTGGTAACTGATAAGGAGTTTCTTTATAGGGATGTAGAACAGTGGACTGAGGACGACAGACGAAGGTGTTTCACTGGAGGGAACACCAATGTTGCAGTCAAGTAAATTTAAAGGTTCGATAGCTGCTTTTCTTGAGTTTGATTGTGTTCGATTAGCTTCAAGATTGAGCTACTCACGCCGGTCGATGCGTTGGCTATTCATCTTGGCTTCTTTTCGCCGAAAAAACCTCTGGACCACGCCGAAGGAGTTGGGCTGATTTCGCCATTACTTGATTCCGGAAAACCTGCTTGCAGCATACGATTAATGAGTTAAATTGTCTGCTTTCAAAAAGTGGGTACGCGTCTCGCAAATTTAGGAGCTGTCACGACATTATAATCTATCGCGCCTCCATTATTTAAATTATAACCCCCCTCGAAGCCACCAACATTATACGTCTACATTGCTCTGATTTTCCGGCCACAAAAAAAAAATACAAAATTTCTCCGCTCAAGATTCGAAGTCAAGTTCAATGCAGAGGGTTCTGCGTGAATCTCCGATGAAGGCTCTCCTCAGTTTGTCAGCATTCGTCTCTGTGCTGCCGGCTAGAACCATTTGGCTGAGTTTAAGTAGTATTTCTCTTTCTGTCAAATATACTTTCATTCAGCAATTAACCTAATAGCTAGTCAACTAAGCTAATGTTTCAACCCGAAGAGTATGCAAATATCGCTTTAGTGGGGCATAGTACGTAATATTACGTACTATGCCCCACTAATCGCACATTCGTCAAAATGACTTCTCGATTGCTACTAAACCTGAATTGAAATACGAGTATCAGCTGTTTAGTGGGGCGCCAGCTGGTTAACATGCTCCTTGGCTCAAGAAGCGCTTGCTTAATTTTCTTAAAATCTAATTATCCTGCAGCCTGTGTTGTTGACCGAGCAGACGACTGGAGCTGTTTCTTAAATGCGGATACGCACAAAAGCTCGATTTCGCGGACAGATAAGTCGCATGGTCGAGGCATGCGAGTTAGCTGAAAATTACCTTTGGTGGAACAATTCTGTAGTCACCGCCGCTTTCCTTAGCTGATCAAAACTGATTAGAGTTTATAATCGTCTCTCCGGAGCCCATAGTTTCGGTTTTGAACAAAATCTCCGAATCAAAACTTTGACATGAAAAAAACAAAACAGCACCAGGAAAGCAAAATTATGCTCTGCAAGTTTATGTGCACCGGCTACGCTTAACCGTCGCAGTTCAAATGCCTATAAAATAGGGCATTAAACAAAATAAAATCTGTTAAATTGAATGCGCCACCCGTTCAGGCGGCCTGGCCGAGGTGGCCGAGCCGACGCGATCTGTTCCCAGCCGCCATGTTTGTTTGGTGGTGGCGCCCCTATAGGTCGCTGGAGTCGCGAATATCACTACTTTATCAATTTATTGTTTCCCAATTCTTTTAAATTTTTTCAAAAGAACTCTCGCAACACTGATTATAACCCGAACTCAATATATAGTTTATAAACCTGCAGGGAGGTAGAAACAGAATAAAGTGGGAGAAGATTGGTGAACATTTAGAAGCTGAAAATGTCACAATGTATGGGGTAGCAGAAACGCACCTTAGAGAAGAAGAGGAACTACTGTACATACCAGGCTACTCCTGGATGGGATGCAACCGGAGGGGAGGTGAACGCAAAGGCCGAGGTCTAGGCATTTTTGTTAAAGGACAAGACTGGGAAAGAGAGAAGGAAAGCTGCAGAGAACATTTATGGCTGAAAGGAAGGGTAACAAGACTGAACCTTCTGAGGTTTGCTTACCTGAAAACAAGAAACGACTCAAGAGAGGAAAATACAAGAACACTTTACGTGTACATCGAGGGACATCAGAAAGATTGACCTTAATCAGAAAATAATTATCAAGGACGCATGAATGCCCACTTAGTAGAGTTTGACGGATTCACAGATACAACCGGGAAGTTGCTAGAAGATTTTTGTGATTTCCTGGACCTAGTGTTAGTTACTGCGCAAGTAAAATATGACGGGAAAGTAGTGTGGGAACGAAACAACTCACATTTAACAATAGACTACTCTCTTATGTCTCACAAACTGTATGACAGGCTAGGAAGTATGGAAATAGATCTGGAAGGTACAAAACGTTTAGGGAGTGGCCACAAAATGATTAACACTAAATTTCGCGCATCCAAACCAGAACAACAAGCCCAGGAACGAGCGGGTAAGCCGAAACTAAGTGAAGCTCAAATACAATAACTATCTAAAAGAATTAGGAACATAGTATCTAAACAACCAAAAGGAGAATGGACGTATAAGGATCTTATAGGAATCTTCAAAAGAGAATTAGTGAAGCATCGAATTAAACACAGAAGAAAGCAAAGACGAAGACACAAACCAAAAAGCTGGTGGGATAAGCAGGTCAAAGCAGCCATATTGCGGCGCCAAGAGGCATCTAGGGAGCATAGGTGAGCAAAGAAAAGGGGAGCCTTGCCAGCTGAAGTAGCATTAAAATGGGAGAACTTCCAAGTGGGCAGAAAAGGGAGACATCGGCTTTAATAGAGGCCAAAATTGGGAGAGCAAAAGTGCAGTGGATGATGGAAATAAAATTTTAAAAATATTGGAATGCGGCAAAAAAAGTTTTGGGAATACAGTAAAGCGCAGGGAGAAAGACAGAGGGCTTCCATCACTTACTGACTACACAGGAGGGGAGAAGAGTAGAGGGGGAAGAGGCGCGGGAATATATTAGGCAGTCAATCGACGAGGCTTTTCCCAGCCGGAACCGAGGGGGACAGTGGATAGCACTGACAGCAGCAATGTAGAGGAGGAGCGGAATTGTATAACAATGGAGAAAACCACAAGAGAATAGAATAAGAAAGTAAGGTTCCAGCAGGTACAGCGACACGCCCAGACTTCATACCCATGGAACTCATAGAGACACTAGGAAAAACAAGCAAATTTAAGTTTTGGCATGTGATTAATCAAATAATTATGGGAGGAGAGGTACCCAATGTTTGGAAACAAAGTAAAATGAGACAAATATATAAAGGCAGAGGAAACAAAGACATTATTAAGTCACATTGCCCAATAACGGTAACTTCAGTTCTATACAAATTAGCTATGTAGATAGTAAAACGGAGAATGGAAGAGTGGGCAAAAGAAATGTAAATACTGAGTGAGCTCCAAAATGGATTCCGAGGAGATAGAAGACTGAAAGATAACTTATTAGTCACCACACAATGTATAAAAACAGCAATGAGGAACCAAACTACTTTACTGTTAGCTTGTTTGGACATCAAGGGAGCGTAAAGTAATGTGAGCCAGGAAAAACTCTGGGGTCAGCTGAAGGGGTATAATTTAGATGCAAATTCAGTTAGGTTTCTTTAGCAGGTGTACACAGGCAATAAGGTAGCTATAACGTGGGAAGCAGAAACTACCAACCCGCAGCAATAAAAAGAGTGCTCAGGCAAGGCTGTCCACTGTCACCTCTACTCTTCACGATATATCTCAGTGAAATGGAGAAGAAATTAGACTACAGCAACTTAGGTTTTAATTTGAGATATAGGAAGGAGAGAAAATGTAGTACAGGTAATACCATGACTGATATATGCGGACGACATGGTACTTATGACAGATAACAAGGATACATTACAGGGAACTAGCTGGAATATGTGGAGAGGTAGGGGACACCTTGGGCATGAGTTTTAGTTGGGACAAGTCTGGAGTCATGGTGTTCAACGACAGAAAGAGGGAACCCCTGAGGATAGAAGACATTGTAATAGACCATGTAAGAAAATACAAATATCTGGGAATCTGGCTTAATGAGGGAAAGAAATATCTACAGGAACATGAGAACATAATTAAAAAAGATAAAAAAACTCATCTATTATGAAGCTCAAGGCACTATGGAACTATAATAGATATTAAGTGGTCAGAGGTATATGGAAAGGGGTGATGGTACCAGGACTTTCTTTTGGCAATGGAGTACTCTGCATGAAGTCAGAGGTTCAATCAGGATTAAAAATTTAACAAAGAAGCGTAGGCAGATTGGCACCGGGAGCCCATGTAAAGACGCCAAGTAAGAGAGTTCAAGAGGGACATGGGCTGTTCTTCTTTTGAGAGCAGGGAGGCAAGTAGTTAGTTGAAATTTGAACAAAGGTTGACGAAATGGATGACATGCGGTGGGCACGGAAGGTATTCAAGTATTTATACATGAAAAGTTTAAACACAAAATGGACAAACCGAACCCGAAAGCTTACATTTAGATACGTATAGATACACACTAGCGATGGGGCTGAGCAGACTAATTCAGTGGAATTAAAAGGGAGTGAAATAAGCTGAAAGAGGAGTGTGGGAGGTAAAAATGCAGAAAAAGTCAGCTTTAACAATGTACAGGTAACAAAAAGAGGATATAAGAAAGGAAAATGTGTTTGACAATTCACTGGGGTTCTTAACTGCTTGAGGCAAGAACGACAGTTCTTAGGACGAGGACGTATAGGGCTAAATTTGAGGAGACAGGCACATTATAGGCCGCCTGCCATAATGAGAGCGAGACACCGGAGTACTTTGTTTTGAAGTGCACGGGGCTTCGCCCTGCCATCCCTAAAGGTGTAATACTTGGGTTTTGCTGGCGACGATGGAATGACGGAAGTGGAATGAATCACAGTCACAAAGAGGCGGTTAGAAGATTGGTGGAAATTACTTAGGGAAAATTGAATGATGCGCAACTAACTAGCACAGCTGGGGATAGGTGGGACAGAAGGAAATTGGGACTCCTTCCCACGTGACTCCGCCCCAAAGTCTCAACCTTGTCTCCCAGTGGGACCGGTGTTGGGGTAAGGCCGACAAGATTTGACCAGAGAAAAATTGGCGACTTTCTCGCCGGGGGAAAAAACGGGGGTGATATTCTAAGTTTTTTATGTTTTTTTTTGCCCAATCCCCCATAAGTCATTCTGGTGATATCCCACACTGCCTGATGATAGGGGGAGACAATTGGCTTAGAAGGGCAAAAGGAATCATACGTTTCTCTTTTTAGACATAAGCTAGGTGGCGCAAGCAACCGCCCGTTACAAAGGGCATATCCATTAACATCCATCCATCCGTCCTTCGGCGAACTTTGCTAAAATTTCGAAGGTAGCCAGTTGAACCTAGGGTTTGATGAAAGTTCGCAGCACCCTTAGCACTAACTGCTAGGGACTCTTCGTTACGCTACCTCTCGAGAAGCGAGATGACGTAAAGCAAGCTTATATACCTGTGTCTCGCGATGGCTCTAAGCTGCAGCACGACTGACTGCACTTATCCAATGGCTAATGAGACAATTACGTACAACGCGGGAACGTGTGACGAGACTGATTCGTAGTAAGCCATGCCTAATCTCCCAGTCCTCCGTGCAGCTCACGCGATGACTGGACATAAAATGTCGAGCGGATTACGGGCGCATACAAACACGCCATATAGGCAACACCACTTAGTATGCTCAAAGCCTGTGTACTATAGAATCTTGACGTCGTCCCAGTGAGATCGAGCGAAGACGGATATTGGTCACGAGCGCGGCGTCAGCGTTCGGCTTCGGGCCACGTGACCAATCAACGCGTCGAAGGACGCTCGCCGTCGGGTTCGGCGTGAACTCGGCTCGCCTCGCATCGTTAACGAATACCGCTTCAGCGTTCGGGAAGGACTCGGAAGGAGTCACGCGCTTCGTACCCGAGAAATGGCGGCCGCCGATGTTGCTTGATGCAGTTTTGAAGAGGGCATATTGCTGAGTTGGTGGCGTCCGGTTGTGATGGTGTTCCATGGAGGAAGAAGGGGATGTTCGCGGCTCTTAATTTATCTACTCGTTGTCACGTCAAAAAATTGACGGTTTGCGCATTATCAAAGCGCTGCGCAAAGTAGTTCTTACCAGATTTAGTCGTTTTACGAAAAAGCGAGGATTTTGGCTTTTGAAACGTGTACGTCTTTATAAAATCACATAACGCTATTCTACGGCGCACCTACATATGTCTTAATTTAACGGAAGATGGAGAAAATTAGTGACGTTCCGCGAGGACACTGACATTTTTTTTTCTACGGTTCCTGGGGTGAATGGTGGTGTTGGTATGGGTGAGTGCTGGAGAGAGTTAATTATGCGATAGGGATAAAGGAGAAAAAATGGCCTAAAACAAAATCCAAGAAAAATTACACATGCCGGATGCACAAAAAATATTTGTAGAAACCAAGCCGAACCCATGGTCTGGTGTTTTTACAACCTTATCAATGTGCTTTCAAAAGTTATTCAACCTGTTATATTATAATGTCAGCACAGACGTCTCACAGAAAAATTGGACACCAGAGTATTCGCCAAATAAAAGTAAGCTGCACAGTGTGCTATATGTCGAATTTGAAGTTTCAAATGTAATTACGGCATTGTAACTTCACGTACCTTGAACAGATTAAAGCGTACAATTCACTGGGAAAACTCGAGCATCAACTTCTATTGTATAGACTTCTTTTCTTTTTTTTCTTTTTTAGTTTTCGCACAAAGTGATTTGACGTTTAGAATATCCCTGTCATTACGGGCCTATTGAGCAATATCTCCTATTGAAAAACAGCGCGAAAAACACACGGACAAGAAGAGAACACACAGGACGAGGCGCTGTTTTTGTCCGTGTGTTTTTCGCGCTGTTTTTCAATATGGATTCATACCAACTAGCCCAACTTGCCATTCTAGTAAAATATCTCCTAAAACATCACCCTAAGCTACGTCTTGTGTATAGTACTGGGGGACTATATCAACGCTCACGATGCTTCGTGGTAAGCTGCATACCTACATATCGGATCACTTCAGTCGAGTGTTCCACCCCTACATTCCCACGTATCTACTTTCGTGCAGGGCACTCAGAGAGCCAACCAACGCGATCAGGAGAAAGGAGCTATACTTCGTTTCAGCTTGGGTCCAGACGCAGCCGATGCTACAAGCGCGAGCTCCGGGCTTCCAGCGTCCCTGCCAAGCACGCGCGCTCGTGCAGTACAGGCACTGTTCAGGGCCACACGCTCGTGCTTGTAGCATCGGCTGCGTCTGGACCCAAGCTGAAACGAAGTATAGCGAGTCACGAATCCAAAATAATAATTCACCCCCAGAAATTCAATCAGAGATGTAGCATCAAACATGGCAATTCGCACTCTGGTGGCCCAGAGAATATCGTACTTTGGGGTAAGAACTTTTTTTTTCCGCTAAATTTGTTGAGAAGATATTTATATAGCAAGTGATGAGTCTTTCATAAAATTGTGCCTGCTTTCTTCACTGCAAAAAAATAAATAAAATAATATGCGCAGTGAAGTAAGGCAGTCAGTCCAATGGGACTTCAACGTCCACCAGTCAGTAGTGGGGACACCCATGCCCGCAAATACCATATTCGCCCAGACCGAGAGCACTTTGCCCCGCGCCTCTAAGGTGGTTAAGTGCACTAATTGTGATATAATGAAGGATGTATGAAATTCACAGTAGATGTCACTGGCGATATACTATTTAAGGGAGAGCCCGTACCTTTTGGCAATGCTAGTTGTTCCTAACAAAAACGTGTTTTTGCTCCACGTGCTGTCAATTTAGAATGTGCTTAACAAGCAAAGCTTCTGGCAAAAAAAAAAAACGCAATGTGACCTTTAGTTTTGTAAGTACTTTATCACACAATTTATAAAACATAAGCTTGCCAATTAGTTCCGATTTTCGCGTTTTTATCTTACGGCAAAGCTGCTGGCCTATATTGTTATATTAAAATAGTGGCTCTAACGGCGATTCTCAAAAAGACAAACGAGCAAACGAACATGGCGTGTCAACTTTAATCGGTTTGCGGTTTCCGTACAGCAAAGCGCTGGCCTAGTTTAACAGTCAACCTTCCCGGAGAAGCATAATTTTGGAACACTCCTGTCCGTGGGTATATCAGGAGCTGCTACCAAGACTACAGCACTAAAAGTCATCGAGAACCGCGTCATGGCCGAAGAACCCATGCACACACAGCCCGACCCGCGGGGTTCCATCTTCGATATTACACACTAAAAAATGCCCGCGCGTCTACTTACCCGCAAAATACTTCAAGAGCCAATCTCTGCGATCTACGAAATCAGCTCAGCGAATGATGAGGTGGAATATCAGTTTAGACGTCAAAATCAAGTCTGCGTTGTGGCATTGCGCAATGCAAGCATGACGCTTTGCATTGCACAATGCCACAGCCCAGACTTCATTTTTAGGTCTAAACGGATGTTCCGCCTCATCTTCTATTTTCCTCCTTTTTTTTTGACCACAACATTTTTATTGACCACTTTAGAAACCTTGAAATGACCGTAGATGTTTCAAGCTACCACGTTCAAATATACGGTGATTTTAACCTCCCTGGTATAGACTGGTCATCTAACACTACCAGTGGAAACTCGCTAACGACTAGGAAAGCGACTTTTTTACATGATTTCATTCAGTTTAGCGGACTTTGTCAGTACAATCAGCTGACAAACAACGTAGGGAACGTTATTGATATTTTTCTATCTAACAGTCCTATAGAATGCATCGAGTCCGTCAACGACGCCCTAGTAACGCCCAGATATTTTCCATCCCCGTTTCTGTGTTTCTCTTTACCATTTGCGTGACAAGTCTATTCGCCAGAATTATCCCAAATACAATTACAGTGCCGGCGATTACATGGGACTGTACTGGTTTCTGAAGGATTTTGACTGGTCGGCAGTATTAAATGACGAAAATGTAGACACTGCGACAGAGACTTTTATTCATATTATTAGGAATGGAATGGACATGTTTATTCCAAAGCGAAACTTGAGGCACTCAAGGTATCCATCTTGGTTTTCTAAAGAATTCAAATACTACATGCATAAAAAACACACTTCCATAAATTGTTTCAAAAAAGTGGTTTGGAATTATGGTACACTAAGTTCGGTATCTATCGAAAACTTGTAAAAATATTGTTCTAACACGACAAACGGGCCTATGAAGCTAAAATCGACACTTTTCTGAACCGAAAACCAGAGGAGTTCTGGAAATTTGTCAAGCAGCACACGCGGGAAGCAATTAACACTGTATGTTTACGGACTGACACTGGTTACACATCTTCTCCTTTAGAAGTCACGAACCTTTTCCAAAGCCATTTTCAAGAGTGCTACTCTTCAAGTGTATTTTCAGGTAGTGCCAAAGTTAACAATCTAGGTTGCCAGGATTCTTTGGCGATCGGTCATGTTGACACAGATGATATTTTAAAAGCAATAATGAAACTAAAGTCAAAGTTGTCAGTTGGGATAGATATGATTCCAAACTTTATTGTAAAGGGTTGTGCGAATGTTACAGCTCCTCTTTTAGAACACATATTTAACCTCTCTGTAAGAACTGGCGTTTTTCCAGCCTCATGGAAAAGGTCGGTTGTTGTTCCGATACACAAAAGTGGCGATGTGTGTAAGGTAAACAACTACAGACCTATATCTTTATTGTGTGCTTTTTCAAATGTCTTTGAGATGGTTATTTACTAGCATGTTTCTTATTATTTCCGACAGAAATTTAGCAATTTACAACACGGCTTTTTAAAGGGTCGCTCTGTGGAAAGGAATCTGTGTTCGTTTCTTGAATATACAGTTCCTATAGTTCATTCCCGTGGTCAGGTCGATACTGTGTATTTCGACATGACTAAGGCTTTTGATAAAGTGAACCATGATTTTCTTTTGTATAAATTATCCTTGTACGAAGTATCACCGGGACTCTTGAGTTGGTTCAGGACGTATTTGACTGAACGTCAGAGCACTGTTAGGATTTCAGACAGCTATTCTGATACTTTTAAACCAACATCTGGGGTTCCTCAAGGATCGAACCTGGGGCCTCTCCTATTTTTCGTCTTCGTAAACGACCTGGAATTGTGCGTACGAAATTCACACTTATTAATGTTTACTGACGACATCAAGATCTTTATGAATGTACGGTCATCCTACGACTGCAGTATTCTACAAGCCGATATACTACGTGTATATGAGTGGTGTTCTGAAATGTTTTGCGTCTTAATCCTAGCAAAACAAAAGTTCTGTCAATGTCTCGAAAACGCGATGTGTTATTTTACACTTACGTACTCCAGTCTGCCACAATCGCACGAGTCACTGTGGTTCGTGACCTTGGGATCTCTTTAGATGCCACACTTTCTTTTTCTTATCATGTCACACAGATGGTCTCCTCTTCCATGCGAATGCTCGGTTTGTTATCTCGCTTATCTCGTGACTTCAAGAATAATTTATGCATTGTTCGCTTATTTTCTTGTCTAGTACGTACTAAACTTGAGTTTGGTAGTGTGATATGGAACTCGCTGACGGCCTCTGATGCGTCACGAATTGAATTCGTACAGAAACGGTTTGTTCGCATTGTGTACGGCAGGCATTTTAATAGAAGGTGTTATTATGATCACGAATATATTCTTACCACTTTAAGCTTACAAAATTTATTGACACGTAGACTCTCGCGTGATATTATATTTTTACGCAAGGTGATCCACGGTCAATGTAATGCTGACATGCTAAGCTCTGTACATTTTCACGCGCCTGCTCGCGTCTGTAGAAAGCACTCTGTATTCTACCCGTCCTCGAAGGACACACTGACACCGTTAATTCGCATGCAAATTTCAGTGAACGACTTAGCGTCATCATCTTTTGATATTTTTCGTGACTTTGCTTCCTTCAAGCGTGATCTTGACATACTGCTGTACCATGCCTAGAACAATGTCTCATTGAGTGCTTTTTTTTTTGTTTGTGTATGTGCCACCACATCAAAACCTCACGGTTGTTCTGGGGCACTAAAGAAATAAACGATTATTATAAACGATTATTATTATCATTCGCTGAGATGATTCCGCAGATTGCAGAGATTGGCTCTTTGAGTGTTTGGTGTGTAAGTAGACGCGTAGGCATTTCTTAGAGTGTACGGCAGCAGGCACTTAAGATACCTTGCTTAGTATTTCCTGTCTTTCTTCGTGCGTTACTTTGAAAAGAATTATATGGAGGAATAAGGAACAGGTTACCGTTTCCTTTTTTCGACAGCGCTACATTAAAAAAGTATAATTATATATTTCTTGTTTACGATTTTGCTCTTTCGAGTTAAGTAATAGAATTACTGTTGCCACGTATGTAATCAAAGCGTGCGTTACCCTATAGGCACTGGCGGCTTAATTAAGAAAGGCAGGCCGCGACTTATAATGTTCGTGTGCCTGCTTTACGATTTGTGCTTTGGCTTTCTTCTTGCCTAATGCCACAATCTCAGTTTCTGCCAAGCAATAATAGGGACATTTAGCAAATGCTTACCGTGTTCCCCTTACCGCACTACCAGCGCCTTTTTGAAGCATGCTTTTAAGCGCGCAGAGGTGATACTGTGACCGCGGGGAGCGTGCTTAAAAGCATGCTCGAAAGGCTTACGGTAGTGCGGTTACAAGGATACACGGCTAACGGCTGGCTAGAAGTCCCCCATTGAGATGCCTGGGACTGCCCTTCTTATCTTGTTAAGTTACTATAGATAACAGCAGCCAAAGTTCTCTACTACGTGAACCGATTTTAGGGGACAAATTTCCCTGACTATTTGAGCTCGACGAACTCAGTCGACTGAAACCTGCAGTGCCCTGTTTATCGAACGCGTGGCTTAATCTTGACGTGCGTTCGAGCATACGCGTGACGTAAGTTGCCAAAGGAGGTTCGTCCTCCTGGAAATTCACACGTACTATTCGGAGCCACCTCGACCTTTGAAAGCGGTATTAGACGACCGATTTAAATCGGTAACAAACTGGACCTGCGGCCGGGGATACGTTAGTGTTGGTGAAAAGGATCTAGGGGAAACAATACCCAATACGAGGCATTAGCGCAACTAGTAGGAGAGAAGTAAATTAGGAGTCCTTGTCGCGTTGCTCCGGTCTCGACCACCAGCGGGTTTCTGAATTTAGAACTGAGCCCGACCAGATTAACTAGAGGAGAATTGGCGACACCCTTGCCCTGCGGAAGAGGAGGGAGAGGGGAGCATTTTAAATGCATAGCATTTATTTCTTCAGCCTTAGGGATTCCGTGTCCGCGGATGTAGCCTCCAATGAAGTCACAAAGTCACCTGACACTCATGTGATTCCAAAGGCCACCTAAATGCAAGTATTTAGAGGTCTTCCGCGACTTCACGTAGCGAGACCCGGTCACATGACGTCAGGTGACGCCATGACGCGACATCAACATGTCAGTTCAAGTGACACCGTGATGTGACATCGGGTCACGGTATTACGTGACAACGTGAGGGTTTCGTATATTCACAAGACCCTCCCAATGTGCCGTTCAGTGGCCTTCCTACTGTTACCGGGGAAAAAGTCAGCGGAAAGAGGTCCTATAAATGCTATACATTTAGAATATCTCTGGGAAATGCCTGAGACAGCCAATATCTTGTTCATTCGTTGTTGTTTTTTATCTTCCTTCTGTTTTGCCTATCTACACAAAGGTCAGCCCGGTGATGACTTCTCCTACCCGAGGAACGCTGCAGGAATGTGAGTACAAGGCATTGGTGTAGAAGTTGAGAGTCGTCATTAATTGTGCGCTAGATGGCACAAGCTACCGACGGTTAGAAAGACTACAGCCACTACCATCATTCCATTATTCCATTTATACATTCATCCATCCGTGCGTCTGGATCCCTGGATCAGGATTGTTGACGGCGGTATTAAAATATAAGATATAAGACAACCAGTTGTGAAGCTATCATGTTATATAGCCGTATGTAGTACCGTGTACGTGACATGCGGGCATAAACCTTCGCGTGAGACACTGATGATTGCAATGGTCATGAAAGGATGTGCAGTGTCCACTCCATCTTTTTAAGCATGTTTTTTTTGTGTATCGGGAACTTGATTGCATGCATTGTCACCGCGTGGAGGGTAACTGACCGGATAATCCCTCTTCCCTCCCTCATTGCAATCCGCCCCGTAGATTATTAAATGTTGTTCGTCCCTTGCCTCCGGTATCAAAACTGATGAGGCGCTCTAAAAGGAAAAGCGAAAGTGCAGAGAAAGGGTAATCTATTTTAAAGTAACGAACGCAGACAAACAAAACAAAAAAAAGAGAAATGAACGCTAGCGACATGTGGCGCTGCATCCTGATTTTCAATTTTCCCGCATGCGGGAGGACAAATATCGTTACTAGTTGTTAAACTAATCGACCAAACCGCCCCCGGACTTAACCCCCCAAAAAAAAAGGGGTGTTCTCACTTACGCGATGTGGACCACCCTCTACATTTTCCTAAATCCACAAGCGTGAAGACTTCGTTTTACCGTGCGACGAACCGCACCGGACGCTACGATGTCATCACAGCCAATCCAACGTGTATATCACGTGACCTCAGCAGCGACGCAGGGAGGGCCTAGTCAAGAGGTACGTATGTGCACGGAGCTGGGTTGACTGGGATGGCTCGTTTACTGTCCGTTGAGGTCCATCGTGTAAAGTAAAACGGAGTACAATGTGCGGTGCCGTTCTCGTGGACGGGGGGCGACCCGTGCGTCAGCCGCACATTGGAACCCGAAACGGACGCTCCATGTCGATAGCTCTCCAAGCAACGGGGGCGCAGGCACTAAAACCCAGCAAAACATGTTTTCAAAGTGCTTGACGCGTGCCGGATATTTCTGTTGCCGTGCCTGCAGATTACACCGCACGTGTTTTGTATGATATACGAGTACAGTGACTGCGGCTTAAAAGCTTAACATGTAGGATTAATTTTTTTGAATGCAATAACGTGTTGTTTTTTTAAGCTGCAGCGTGCCTTGCACGCGATCTTGTACGTGAGACTGTGGTAACCTCATTCCAGAACTAATTATCTCAAACGTATGGTTATATTATTGAGGGGGTCGTAAAATAAGGTTTACTTATTTAATAATTTATTTATTTTTATTTTGAGTTACTCACCAACAGCTTAACGCCTCCTTAGTGGTGCACTTATCAATGAGTCAATTAGTAGTAAAATTTTAAACAGGATAAAATCGAAATGTTAGGACAAAACAATAGTCTCAACACACTTTCGAAATTTACGCTCTTCATCAAAAATATCAAAACTAACATTCCCACAAATCTGTTCTAAATGGTTATACGTCAGTTGTAGGCGTGTCATGGGTGCAGCATGGTAAAAATCGGTAGGGTAAAACAAAGTATAAAGTCTACAAGACCTACGAGGAACGTGCAAGTAGATGTGACTGAGTAGCTCTGGTGAATCAATTATACCATTTACAATCTTATACAAATATGTCAGTTCACGAATTGTTCTCCTGTTGTGCAACGAGTCTAACTTCACGAGTTCACAAATCCTCTCATAACTATAGAAATAATTCGGTTGAAAATAACGATCAAACAAAACACGAACGAATCTACGTTGAACACTCTCAATTACACCTGAATTTGTCACTCCAATACAGTTCCAGACAACTGAGGCATATTCAACATGACTACGCACCAGTGAAGAAAACAAACGTAAAATACAAAGTGGTTTAAAAAAACCGCGTGTCACTCGTGTAATGGCTCCCAGCACTCTAAAGGAAGCATTCGCAATTGTAGTCACGTGATGATTGAAATTAATTGCAGGATCCATAAAAACGCCTAGATCACGGATGACCTCAACGCGAGTAATATCGGTGGAATCTAATACATAGGGAAAACTCAGAATTTCACGCTTCCTAGAAAAGGATATAACTTTCGTCTTTGACTCATTTAAGAGTAGGTCATTTGACAAACACCACGCCGAAATAGAATCTATATCACGCTGAAGACATTCCCAATCTTCAACCGTTTTAACCGCCGTAAACAACTTAATATCATCAGCAAATAACAAAAACCGCGTGTGTTTAATACAGGAAGCTAGATCATTTACAAACATTAAAGACAGCAAAGGACCGAAGTTACTGCCTTAAGGAACCCCAGAAGTAGATAAAAAAGAGCAGATAATCGACCGGATACTCGCACAAAGTTCAGCCGATGAGATAGGTAACTATCGAGGAGACGACAGTACTTAAGGGAAAGACCGTAACTACAGAGTTTACTCAACAGTAGTCGATGATTAACTTTGTCAAATGCTTTGCTCATATCAAAGTACACTACATCCGCTTGTCCTCCGCTGTGGACAGATGGTACAATCTGATGTAGGAAGGAACACAGGTTTGTTTCCGTGGAGCGTCCTTTCATGAAACCATGTTGCTCAGAAATAATCTTCCGACAAAAATATGCATAAAGGCGAGTGTGCAAAACAATTTCATGAACTTTAGACAAGCAGCAAAGGAGGGAGATTGGCCTATAGTTGTTAACCATGGATCGATCACCCGGTTTATGTAATGGAACCATAACAGAGCGCTTCCAAGCGGCAGGAAATGTTTCAGATGCAAGTGATAAGTTAAAGATATGCACCAAAACTGGACAAAGGAGTGGAGCACAACCTTTTACTATAAAGCTGGGAATTACATCTACTGCCGTAGATGACTTTGGTTTCAATTTTTTAATTGCCTCCAAGACTTCAGATTCATTAATTGGAGCAACAGTCGAAAACTCCATGCAGTTTATATTCGAGCTAGGCATTAGCTCAATATTTGTACTCAAAGAAGCACTAAAATGGGGCGCCAAAATATTAGCTACATCAACAGGCTCAGAGACGCAATCCTCATTATCTCGCAATGTGATCGTGGTAACATTCTCTTTGATGCTCTCTTCGACAAACTTCCACATACACTGTGGCTGTGTGCTCAATAACTTTTCGGCGATGTCAGCATGTTGTTGTTTATCTTGCTTAAACAATTGTTTCGCCTGTGCATGACACCAGTTTTTTTGTAGAGGCGGTGATAGTGTAGCTTGCGCCATAAGTAATGTCTTAGTTCCATAGAGAACCATATGGGGTAGTCACTTTTAAGAGACACCCTCTTTGGTATGAAGAGTTACATGCTTTCTTGAACAATAGTCGAAAGTGTGAAAGTTGATGACTCAACACACTGATCAGCTAGAACACTACTCCAGTCATAGTCCCGAAGATACTGATACAAGGAATAGTAATCACCGTTGGAGTAGGAAAACCACGATTGTAAATGCAAAATGCGCTTGGCAAGTGGGAAGAAAAACGATACAATAAAAGGTTGATGATAGTTATAAACCCGAGATAGAGAGCTTTGGCAAGACTGATACCAACAACCGAGGTGACCAGGGCAAAGTCAAGTATGTTTCCACAGCAGTTGCGTACAGAATTACGTTGTTCAAAACTATTGAAGTGAACGAAGTCTAACAGGCAAAGTAGCTTCAACCTTGTGTTGATATGACTAACTAAGAAGCTGCCAGACTCCCAATCGTAACCAGGAACGTTGAAATCGCCATACATGTGCACTCAAAATTTAGAGAAATCAATTCTTTCTTCCAGGAAGTTGATATGCTCACATAAAATAATGTGATCAAACATCGGCGGAAAAACGTAATTGCCAATAAGAAAATTTCTACCATCGGTAGACATTACTTCGATCAATACGCTCTCAGGATAACACTCAAGATCGCTCCTTACGATGAACTTTCAAGCTCCTATCTGCAGCAATCAATACACCAACCCCAAGCTCTTTCCCGTTTTCTCATAGTCGCGATCACGTCTATATACTTCATATTTGGGCGGAAAATAATTAGAACTATAAATTCCATCTGCAAGCCACGTTTCTGTTAGGCATATGACTGAATACGTGATTGAGATGGCCTCCGAAAAAACTCGGCGTCTTTAGTCCTCAAACCACGTAAATTGTGATAATAAACGGTACACTCATCATGCATCTTTTTCTTTTCTCCTCAACAACCCAAAAAAACTGCCTAAAGAGACCGGCAATGGGCCACACATACGCGTCATTCACCTTGTCAAGTTATGTGAACTCTAGACATAGCTCTTTGACACCTCTCACGAAGACGTAAGGATACAAAGTCAGAAGAAGAATTTTCTCCTCCAAATTAAAAACAGGCTGGCTTTTTTTTTTCATCTTGGGGAAAGCTGTGCTACATGATCCTGACATGTCCAGCGCACGCGCGCAGCACTCTGAGTCGACTTTACCTAAGCTTTAACAGCCAAGTTAAACTGCGACATTAAACGTCACCACTGAATATCGTTCACAGATTAGACAACGGCGCAGTGCCAACGATACGGACCTTTCCAGCGCTAATCACTCGGGCGAAAAATGCTGAGTCACTGAGCTCTGGACTCATGCGCAGCGGTCTGATATAACGCACAACAGAGCTACAGTGCAAGCTCAGAAGGCAATGCACAGCCCAACCGAAAAACCAAAATGGCAGCGCGCGTGGGGATGTCAAAGCGCCGAGCCCTGATTGGAAGGATAGATATGGGCAGACGGAAAGGCTATAGCTGCCTTCGTCTCCACTCACTGTCTTCCTCCAATCAGAGTGAAGGAGTTAACAGCGTCGTCTGCTTCTAGAACAGGGTCTGGCGTTCGGTGTTCGAACGCCAGACGCAACGCTAGGAGCAGACGATACAACGAGTTCTCCAAAGTGTTGATTTGACGAAGCGTGGCAGCGCAAACACTGAAGTATGTGTTGCCCCGTGCGCTATCGCCAGGCAGACAGATGATAAAGAGAGAAACTGCGATGGAGAAAGTATACGTTGTTTTTGTTTGATGGGAGGAGGGACTTGCAGACCGTTGCTCGTTACAGTAATTGAAAGTTGAGAGGCAAAGTGCGCGTTTCGGAGCTCGGCCATCTTTCTTGCTGAAACGTCCCATTCAAGTGAAGTATAATCTGCTCGTTGGAGCAACGTCATCTACTTTAAGCGCGAGACACTTGCGGAATGAATGTCATAAATCCTCTTTAACTAACTCACAAACCAGTATTTCGGTTCCCTACAAAGTGCACGAACAAGTCGGAAAGTAGACTACACTTTTGGAAAAGTACCGCATAATTTGAATCTTATGTAAGGCTTAGACGCAGCGATTTTCGGAGGGTAATTGCGGAAATATTTTCCGAATAAACGGGCTAACTGTACGGCAGTGTCGTTTATTAGCGTAATTTAACCCGTTTTTATGAGATGGGTACCTTATTTTTGCACATTAACTAGTGACTCCAAGTGTCATCATTTTTTTAGCTTAGCTTCGTTGAGCAGAGATTATAACGCATAAAAACGATCACCTTATTGCGTATAGGCAATGTAAAAAAGACACAAGAAAAAAAAAGACAGGAAGTAATGAAGCGGACAATAAAACAAAAATTTTCAGTGCGCTCAAATAACCTAGGCGGATGAGGGCAAAAAAGTGTTGCAAATAAGCGCAAACATCATAAAATATATGTGTCGATTCACCAATGGTAATTGCACCATAAAGTCGCTTGCGACGTAAGTCATGCACAAAACAACAAAAAGTAGGTATAGAACACTTCGAAGTGTCCTCTTAAAAATTACATGGTGCAGCTAACAACGACAGTGTTCGTTATGTTTTCCAATCGGCTCCTAATTTCTCTTCTCTGAAAACGCGCGTTAATATAGGTCGCCAAATTATCATGAAATGACAGCGCGGCGCAACTCAGGGTGAGTAAAGTCAACCCTCGCAATACATATGCCCGAATCATTCCATCAGGTTTTCATTTATACAGACGTACCGGAAAGCTTACCCCCAATCACTTCTCCCCGGAAAGCACTTCTGTGTTATTAGAGAGTTTTAGTAAAATCAAAATGCGCTCCGATAACGATACTCGATCACCATACAATGCACGCATGCAAAGTACTGGATCTTTCTATAATGTTTTTTTTTAATCTGCTTAATTATAGACATTTTAAGAAACGCTGGGCGTTGCCAGTCCTGAGCATCTAATTATCGCTATGTAGCCAATGAGGTTGTGGCATTAGCCAATAAAAACTCCGAATTTATTTCAGTAAGCTACGTAATTATTCACTAAATAAAAGTAACCGATTGCCACAACAGGCGCGACGGCTCAGAGAATGCCAACGACAGAAGTAAAGCAGAAAAACAAAACAAAAACTATGGTATGCTATACTAAAAAACCTGTCATTAGTTTTTTTCTAATTTATTACAAATGTAGAAATAATAATTGCGTTTAATTTGCACACTGTAGATTACATAAAAACAGCAGCCTTTGGAGTAAGTCTGAACCATAATGAATTCTGAGCCAGTTGTGACGCGAATGACCACTGTTGCTCCCGAGACACAACAGTTTGTTTTCTACGTGAGGATGAGTAAAACATTGAATGGTAGTATTTATGTAAACATACCTCTGCCTTTATGATTTAAGAACATTTTCAGATATCTTTTTTTTCCTGAGCGAACATTTTAGGGCAGGTTATTTAGAATCTTATTCATCTTGGCGGCGCATTCAGATACACATGGCTGCCGACCCAAACCAAACATGGTGTAGGCTGGGATCAGGACGCGCACCGCCATCTATGTTGCTTGGGGTGAAACATAAGTTGCTTTGGAGCTACTATGGGCATTGGCGGCTACCGGGGGCTCTTGTATGGAGAAAACAAAATGCTTTGGGATGTTGCTTCTGAGCAACTGGGAGCATGAAATGGTGAATATGGAGTTTAATACTCGCTGCGAGCTTAAAGGGAAGCTGAAGCATTTTTCAAGAAATCTGACTCAGGATCGGATTTCTTCAGAAAGTTTTGTCCCGTGAATTCAGTTACCGCAACTCCACCCTCCCTAAAACAAAAAGAAGAGGAGCAAAACAGCAGCGAAGAGGCGAGAAGTACGGTCGTGATGTTGGCGTACTTGATGTCCTCAGTCTGAAAATGTACGCGTGCGCCGAAACATTAACATTTTTTGTTCCAACAAATTCAAAAACGCGCTCTTTTTTTTTTTTTTTTTTTTTTGTGCGCAGCAGTAAACGAATTTTGTTTTGGACAGCATTGAGCTGTCGTGCGCCGGCCACAGCCCTCTCCCCGGTGCCGCGCAAAAGCGCGACAGCGTTGACATCGCGATGCGCATGCGTTCTTTCGGGCTCCTAGCGGTGCTCACACCGCTAGGTGAAGAGTTGGTGCTGTAGTCGCGCTGCCTAATGCAAATGAGCCGAGTAGAATGTATTGTCCCTAGTGATGTATTTGTTGCAACAAGTCTCCCTCTTTCCCCTTCCGTCGCCACGGGAAGAAACACGGAGACAAAGTTAACGACACCTGTTGTGCATTAGCCAAGAGCCCTGAGTGAATCAGGATGAATGCCGCACCGCGAACTCATCTAGAGAGCCTTGGGAAAGCTGGGCATTCCTGAGTGTCTGGCTCATCCCGAATATGCTTGTCTGAGCAATCGCAACTCCAGCAAGCTGTAGGGGTCGCCACTATCGGTCAAATATGGCGGTCTAAACATGTCGTGCTGTGCCATCTGTCAGCTAAACGCACAACGCTCGGGTTTCAGCAGGCAAGAATCGGACTGAAAATGGTTCGCACCGATTTTTATTCACTGCGTTTCAAACCTGCGGCGACGTTTTGGCGTGTACGCGAGCTTCCACAAGCTTGACTTCCTTGGGAGAAGCGATGCTTCCATCTACGATGCTCATGAACGTCGATAAACGCACAATGTTTGATTCACGGGGTTACGTAAGCTTGCGTTCAGAGCGACCTGGGCAACACGCTGATACGTGAGTAATGACAAAGTCGCCGAGACGATTGTTCCATCGAGCCAACCGCCGACATCATGTAATCGCGGAGGCCACACGAGACGAGCAAAAATGCGTCTAGCGTGAAGACATTGAACTGGACATTGCCCAGTTCAATGTCTTCCCTGCTCGACGTATACCATAAAACGTGGTTCCTCGAGCGGGCAATGCAATGTGAAGCCTGGGAATATAAATTGCTGAATTTTGTTTTGCTCTTCTTAGTTGGCACCATTTATGTGTAGGGTAAGAGACCAGTGCCGCGTCAAAATTGCTGGCTTTTTTAACTGTCCCTTTTTATTACCTGTTAAAAAACACAAAAATTATATTTAAAAAGAACTAAAAGAAAAAGGGATATGCATCGGTGGAGAAGCAAAATGTAGAGCAGTTTCGAACGGCGACAGCGATTTTACATTTGGTTACGTATACAACACTATAGTATTGGTGCGACAGACACCGAATAGCTGAAACCAAATGTCTTAAGAAAACAAGCTGTGTCCCAAAATGCATGTACCCCCGGAAAACCATCTATTCCGTGGTAAGAAGTTTGGGTATCGCCGCCTGGTAGAATGTTTTCGTAACCCAGAGTGAGGATACTTCAGCTTCCTTTGCTGGTGCAAGCACGTGCAATGCCAAGCTTCTATGCACTATGGAAATTAAAACATAACCGCGTGGGATAGTTCCGCGTTTACATGAATTCGACTTCAGCGCGTCGACTCCAGTCGTCCTTCGAATGAAGCCGACGCAGCAACGATGACATGAATGCGCAGGAAGCCCTACGCGAAGGTGGCGCCACGCCGTGTCAAAGCTCAAAGTTAAAGCTGCTTTTTCCGGCACCAGCCGCACCACGTGACCACACTTTCCGGTGCATCGCACGTGAAGCGGCGAGCGTAAAGATCGTGCTGTGCAAGTTGTTACGAGACGGAAGAAACATCAAAACCTTAGCGTTTTGTGCTCCGGGCCGGGCCGCCGGGCCACGCAGAGCCAGAGGCGACGTGTGTGCGCTAGCCCTGGCGAGCGAGATCGTATCCGAACGTTCTGGGGACACGGGACACCACCGCGCTGCGCATCGCTAAACCTCGCCGACCGCGACCGGACCAACCGAACCCCGAGGCCGAAAGGGCTCCGGCGCAGCCAGGAACGGCACCCAGGTATAGAGCCGCTCGTTCTGCGCTACCATGCAGTGCTCGGAGCTCTCGGCGTCGTTCGTGCTTGCGCCGAAGCCTTTAGGGACTCCCTAGGACGCGCAAGTCGCACTCACCCAGCAGTGCAGCTATAGTCCGCTCACTTGTGATTACAATAAAAGCTCACGTCCCTTCTCGGGAGAAAACTGTGGGCGACCACACGGGACCGCTCGCCGCGCTGCCGACGAGATTGGCCGTCGCCATGTTCTCAGCTGTTCACTCGGTCCCACGGCAAGTGCCTTTCCGTAATCCTCCCCGTTCCAAAATGCGATGCGACCTCCGTTTACATGGGCTGAATGAATGTGCATTCGCCGCCAAGATCCACCTCTGTCTCGCGACTTGAATGCGATGCGCTTGCTTAGCACATTATGCCGCTTACACGGCGGCATTAATTGCGACAACTGGATTCGACGTGACTAAGTCGCATTCCTGTTAACGCGGCTATAGTGAGGGAAACAGAAGCGCACCTAGCGAGCTTCTCACCGCCAAGAGGAAGGCCTACCTGGAAAGTGAAGTTTTACAAAAATTAGACGAGTCCGACAGACACATTGGACTACAATGGGCGCTAGGAGTCATTCAATCCAATCAAGCTAACGCTGCGATCGAATCACGAGACTACGCTCCTCGTGCGTTGCTGAGCCCCTCCCGCGTAAAACTCGCACTGACGAACCCTTCACCAAAGTTAACTTTTAACTGCATGTTACGCGTCACCACATTTACCACACTACTCTCTAAGATAGCTATATCAGAAGTGAAGAGTGCGCGTGCACAGTTTTGATGGACCATAGCCTACTCTAAACTGACAAAGCCTGGCAGATTGCCCGGAGACGCGGCCGCCGAAAGTGAAGTGAACAGGTAGAGCGGCAGACAACGGATGAGAGGAGAGTCATGTAACGGGCGCCCCGCTGCGGCGAGGCGCAGAAACACACTTCTCCCGAGCACTGGGATGTCCGCTCGTGCTCCCCGCGTTCCTCGCGCGTCCTCGTCGCTGCAAAAGCTGTGCGCTCACTACCAGCATCCCCGAGAAATGCTCGGTGCTACCAGATCCTCGCGCTCCAAATCTGCGACCGGGCGCTCTATGGCTCGGTCGTCGAACTGCCAGGCTTTGTGAGTATAGAGGAGGCTATGGACGGACATTTCAGATGCGCAAGCGCACGTGCGCCCCTAGCTTCGAATGCGTAGTCGCAGAATGTTGACCTCAGGTATAGTGCAATAACTTACATGGGCAGGTGTTACTGAGGTTGTTCTTAACTGCGGTTAAGGGTGCCCGTGTAGCTGGTGCACATTTTGCAGTGACTGTTAACTACATTTGACCGTAACTGCGGTTTATGATGCCGCAGCTGTCCCAACCAACTAAATTTACGGAATCACGAGCCTCTACCCTTTCCGGCGTGCTATTTAGTATCGCTAAATTCAGAATAGTTATTGTGAAATCGGCAAGTGAAAATGACGCCAAATCTAACACTGAAATATACCCGCGCTTTTCAGTGCCCTGACGTATATCGAAGTAGGTCAAGCGGGCTGTCTAAATATGGACTATGTATAGCATTTAAACCTAATATTTGGGTTACTATTTTAGCAATATATTCGTCAGTTTATTTAGCGAATTTTCAGATACCCTGGGGAATCTAAAGAAAACGCCGGGTATTTTTACAGCAGTTAAGTCTGACCTCACTCATACTTAACTGCGGTTAAAAGTATCTGTCTTACTAGGGAATTAATGTCTCTCTGCTCGAGTCATCGTTGTTTGCAGCCATTGCAATAAGAGGTCCGCTAACCGCTATTCTCAAACCATGGGAGTCAGGGTTCAAATTGCTCCTAAGGCATATTGTCACGAAGGACGAGGTGAAACAGAGAATAGCTGGGGAAACTGAAACGTTTAATAAGACGAACTTGTGCCCAAAATAAAAAGAAAAAAAGTCACAGCATATCCACGCGGTGAACGATGACGAGTGGGCGAAGCTCCGGAGTGAATCGTCGGTAAACCAGCGATTCTTCCGTGCTCCGCCCACTCATCGCCATGTAAAGACGTGAGAAACTGTGCGTGTGTGTATACAAAACGAAACGTATCTAGAAAGTCTCGCTTAAAACCTCGTGTCGGCACCTTCGGGCTGAGCTCGCCTGATGCGTTTTGCAGACGACTCACGAGCTCTCGCTGCATCGGGGTCTCGCCTCGCCGATACGCGCGCTTTCTCGCAGCTTCCAGTGCTCCTGACGTTCTGCAGATCCTCTCCGGCGCCGCTGCCGTGCCGCTTCGGCTTCCCGCTCTCGTACGGCCGGATCTTGGCGGCGTCGCCGAGCAGACTGACGACGCGATTCGGCTTCCCGCTCGCACGGCCGGATCTGGCGGCGTCGCAGAGCAGCCTGACGACACGCTTCGGCCTCTCGCTCTCGCACGGCCGGACTGTACCGCGAGCCGCGCGCTGCCGCCGCCTTGCGCGCTCGCCGTTCCGCAGCCTTGTCTACTGCCTCCATCTCGAGCTAAACTACGAGCAGCGCCAAGAGCGAGTGCCTTCTATGGCATGCGCTAAGCGCCATCTGTCATCTCTACATAAAGTTAATTCCGGAACACGCCATCTCTTCAGCCATTCATAAACTAAACCTCGAAGTGGCTACAGTACAGAGGAGGGACAGACCCACGGCTTAAGGAGCTTCGCCCCTAAAAGGTAACAACAGAGCGTCGCTGGCGTCGAAGGCGGCGATGCAGCAAGATCGAACGCTGAGGCGAAACTGACTTTGGCTCGCCACGCGAAGCCCTCATGTACACGCGTGGGCTTCGGAATGATCGGCGTAGAAGGTACGACGCGTAGAGCATTCGGACCTCGAACACGCAACAGGATTCTCGAATTCACCAGAACACTAAATTGCAAGAATAAACAAAAAACGACCGCATCTCCACGTGTTGAATGATGTTGATTGGGGCGAAGCTCTGGTGGTGCTAATGATACTGATTTCATTGTTCATAGCGAGTGCTGATGGTGCTGATTTTTTTTTATTGCTAATAGGTAGTGCTGAGTTCCGGGTTGCGTTTCGACTTCATTACTACTGCTTTATGGTCGGTGAAATGCAGAGCCAGTGGTTCTTCTAGCGGATAAGCTTGGATCCGCTAGAAGCCGCGGGAACGCATCTCCACCGCTTAAGTCAACGGTCCATGTCAGAAAAAGAATATGTGGTATGGAACGTGGTTATATACGCATTTGATCATTTGACCGCAGCGCCCTCTCGTCTATAAACGTTGAGCCAATGCATGCAAAGCGTTTATACGCATTTGACCGCAGCGCCCTCTCCTGTATAGACGTTGAGCGGATACATGCAACGTTTCTTCCATGACAGAAACTCCAGCTCTTGAGTTACTACCACATCTCAGAGCCCCTACTCCTCCCGCAGTCGTGGCCGAGTGGTTAAGGTGATGGACTAGAAATCCATTCAGGTCTCCCCTGCACAGGTTCGAATCCTGTCGACTGCGCAAGCATTTTTCTCTTTTATGTGAGCACCGACGCCGGACGGACGGAGAAGGCATAGGAGCTTCGCCCCTGAAAGATGCGTCGCTCCCTGGAATTGAACCCTGGCTTTTCGCGTGGAAGCAGGCACAATAACCGTTAGACCTACTTAACCAGCTGCGTGCGCGGAAATATCGTGATATTTTCACCGGCTCTTTGTCTCGTAATTCCTCTTTGATGCGAAAGCATGAATTGTCCCATGCAGCGAAGCCGGCGTTGTCTGTAGCAGTGAAAAACGGCACCTAAATTCTGTCTGTAGCGAAAACGGCGCCTAAGTCAGCATTGACTGAGCGGAACGCCACCTAAATTCCCATTGGCCAGAAGCACGGCAACGCAGATTGCTTCGTCACAGAAGCCGGCGGGGCACTCAAGATCAAAGAGGGCGCGCCTCAGGAAATAAAACACAAAGAAAAGCACAGTAACGCAGATGCATCGCCACGGAAGCCGTGGAGACGGCGGGGTTTGCCGCGCCTGCGTAGTGGCGAAGCGTGATGTCACCGCCGGAGCGCCATGCGAAAAAGGAAGACGCGGCGCGCTGCTTGTAGGAATGCGTGCGTGTACGAATGCTTTCGCATTCCTACAAGCAACAGCATCTCTAAGTGCCTTCGCTAAATTTTTATTGTGGCCGTTTTAGTTCGCTAATAAAATTTCGGAATGTCGTCTATACTCACAAAGACAACGAGCGCCGTGACGACGCACTTTTGGCGCCTGCTTGATTGGTTCCACCAGACATTGGCATCGACTAGGATCGGACTTACGCTGAAACGGCGTATAACACTTGTCCTTAACGGCTGTATACTGTACGGTCTCCGTTTGAATATCGAATTGCTCACACGACCGCCCATGGTATAGGAACGCTCTGTAAATAGACGCTCCCACAGCGGCTTGCTCAAAATTAAGACAAAGACGTACGCAAGATACAAAAGAAAAATGAACTTACCGTGAGAGTGTTGACGAGCGGCTCCGGGAGCTTGTGTCTCGCCCATCAGGGAGCTGACGCCGATGGCCAGCACCGAGGTCCAGACGTGCGGATGAGCACAGACCCTCAGGGAGACAAGGAGCGCCGCCTTGCCAGCTGCTTGGCCAGATGGGATTTCTGGCCCGACAGAACGACGCTCGCCATCTTGGAACGCACCCTCTCCACTTCTACCAGGAAGAATCCAATCGGGTTGAACAGGCCCAAAGACAACGGGGCCACCAGGTACATGTACGAGGCGTAGTCTGGCCGCCGGCTGCTTCTGTACACGGAGTCCACTGGAACGGATGGGCGGGTGTAGCAGACGCATAAGGTTCAGTCACTTCTCTCTTAAAAACATGTTGAGAGCTTTTTTCTTCTTTTTTTTTTTTTTGCATTGCTTTGAAGGGGCCCTGCAATCATAATTAAGCGTCTACATTTTTTGCGGTTTCCACGTCTCTTGGGGTTCGGGCAAGCCAGCGGGCACGGAGAGAGTAACTAAATATCAGTGCGTCATATTTTAACCGGACGACGCGGAAACCTCCTCCACCGACGGGGGCGACCCGCGGTACCGAAAGCGCGCATAATGTGACGTCTTAGGTCCTGGGCTTACTACTGGTCAGAGCCGCTAAAAGCTTCTTTTAGTCGAAATACAAATAATAAGTGGCGCGAACCGTTTCAATTGTTTATAAAAGTAGTTTTTGTTCAGTATTTTAGATCAGAAAAGAAACAAATGCAGTTTATAAAGTACGGAAACAAGAAATGATCCGTCGACATACCCGCCACCAAGCGGTGGAAAAGGCGGCGCCTACTAGAAAGGAGTAGTGGGATCAGGCGCTGACACGGAAAGGTCCCGGATGTACGCGGCGGCGCTGCGGCCGTAGGAACCGAAGGACCTGACCGGCTCTGAGCGTTCCCAAGGCCTTCGGTGAGCAGCTTTGTCTTGCGGTTTGGCCGTTTCGCGGTATGGCAGCGCGAAGTGGCTCCCATTCTGAACTGATCTTTACCCCGTGTTTGCTGTCGTTTGTGGCCAATGAAGTGTCATGCCGAATTTGTGTTTAATCGCGCAGCAAATGCAATGAGAGCCGCTCTAGCTGCCCGCTACATACAGCCTATCCAGAACACGCTTTAGTGGCGCCCTCTCGCGCCGTTGACACGGAGTACGGCAGCCGTGAGCGCTCGCTCAGCTCACTACCCCTCGTCTAGTTCACGGCCACTCAAGCAACCAAGGACGTCATGAAGGAGGTTATTTTTTGCTTGTTTTTGTAATTTTAATTTGCCTATAACTTTTAAAATAAAGCGAAATTCGAGAAAAGAAAAGTGTCATTAAGTTACTACGTTCAGTGCGCTCAGGTTTGGTGCAAATAAAAAACTATTACAAAAGTCAGCTGGCAGGGCCCTTTAAATTGGAGTATGAGTCCGCGCTCACACTGCTTATAGATCATGAAAAGGGCACGTTGTTCACTGCAGACACGATGGCAGAATTACCTACGGACTCCGCCCTAAGCATGCTCGGAGCATGTTTACTTCCTACATATGTATCCTCGAACTTTTCTGCAGACAGTGTTTGCAGTGACCAACGTGACAGTACCGTTCTACAAGGAAGAAATACGCCTGAGACAGTGACGTTCAGACTGGCTGAGCAGTGTGACCGCGGTATAACGTAAAGGCGTGTATAGTTGTTTTTTTTTATGCGTTAGCATTAGAGCATTTGTTGTGACGGAAACCCGGCGGTGTCTGTCGGTTTGTCAGCACCGGGAAGAGAGGGAGAAGGAGAGGGTGACGTGTGAGACACTCCCATTGGTCCGAATCGCTGACGTCGGCCCGCGTCACCCTCTCCCTTTCTCCCCGCCACTGACAAACTGACAGACACTGCGTGGTTATCGTCAAAACGAGCGTTTTCGTTTTCGTCAAAGACCGTCGCACAGCTGGTGCGGAGCTAGAGAAGAGGACGCGGCGCCGTGGAATGCGGGCGTGTGCTCAGTTGCCGCTCTTCCGTCGCCGGATGTTCTTCACTCTGGGTTTCCGTAGTAGCGGTGCGAGGGCCGTGATGCGTGTGTGTGGCGTTCGAACTCATGGATGCAGTTTCTCCGCGAGTGATATGGATGCGGTCTTTCCACGAGCAGGTAGCGAATGTGGTTCTTTGCACGAGAGTGATATGGGTGCGACCGTACCCAAGGGCGTCGACGTACGCTGACAGGCAGAGTACGGGAGAGGAGCGAATAAAATTGGGAAGGAAGATTCATTGGTGGATTCTTAGGTAACGAGTTAGCATAGCCCTTGGGAAACGCCACTGACGTGCCCTTTCGGGAAACGCTAACGCTGACCCCGTAACGAGGCCGAAAAGAAGGCAGCAAAAATTAGAGGAAACAAAAGAGAAAGCTAGAACAGAAAATTGACGGGGTCAGCGTTCCCGACTTCTTCACTCTTTTTCAATATAGCAGTCGCGAACTTTACCATTACAACTATTTCTTTGTTTTGTCAGGCTGGACCTTAGCGCGTTTTGGGCTGTCACCCCCGCTTCAGGGCTAACACCTTGTCAGGCATAATTAGGTCGCTCAACAGGCCCAACGACATTCGCAACCTTTACGACTCATATGGGGCGTACTGGTGCCTCGTCAAAATGGCTGTCATCTGGCCGATCATCGTAGAACAGCAGTACGAGGTCTGGGGCTGCGTCGCGTGGCATCCCAGCTTTGCTATATATCAGCAGTATTAGAGCCTTGTTCTATTTTTCCACGTCAGGAAGGTCTCAGGCAAGCACCTGTATCGTGAAGCTGATCATTCAGAGCTAGGAAGCGCGATTCTCACACCGCGGTACCACCATCGCTGAAAGTTGCGAATTGAAGATGCGGGTTTCCGTGCAATTCATGCAAAGTTCTCACGTCTATCGATTTCCGCTATGTTTCTCTAATGCGACAAAAGCAGCCGGTCATCGAAAGAAGGGCCGGACAATTTACTACTCGACAGAAAAATTACCACGCGAGTCCCTTCACCTCAATCGATAACGACTATAGTAACGTACGTTACCAAACAGCATGTGGCTGCATGATGGCGCGAACCTTTCCAACACCCACACAGCACAAGCGCGGCTAAGGGTGAGCCCGTCTACTGGAGTTAATCTGCGATACCCGGTATACTTTTAGGGACACACTCAGTCCCACAACCGTAAAAAGATGTGAACTATTAAGTTGCCTTAAAGGTGCCCCGAGGAGGTCTCTAAGATCGCCTAAATATGGCGATAACTCACTCTGTTGGCTCTAAGCATCCTAGAAGTCCCTAAATCAGGGCGATACGGGGAAGATTTTTCTATTAAAAAAGCAACCAAAAATCGCAACACACGGATTTCATCTCCGGCGATGGGTGGAGCATATTCCGACACCATGACCACTGTCAGTCAATGGCAAGCGGAAGGATCCTCGCGCGCCTCCGAACGGTGGAACCGCGGAGTAGCTCTCAACGCACGTGACACGTTGCCTATGGAGTCAGGACTACTCTACTATTCAACCCTGCAAGCGCGCGCTCAAGAGCTAACAAACAAACTGCACTCACGCAGAAAAAAATAAAAAGCATTGTTTGTTGTTTTTGAGACGATTAATTCAGTATTATGTTGCCCCTCCGCGAAAAATTACACATTTTTCGACTACTCTTTCTTGCTTTTGTCATCTACAAAAACCATATATGCATTTTGTAATAACAGCGCGTTTGCAACCGTGACGAAATGCCACATTTTCATTGGTCACATGCCGTCCTGGTCGCCGGCACAATGCTCCTCCCATCGACGGAAATAATTTCGATCATTGATTGCTTTTTAATGCGGAAACTCGGGCGCGCATCGTTATAATTTATGTATTTCTAGCATACTTAGAGCCCGCAGAGTGAGTTATCGCCATATTTAGGGTGCCTCAGAAACCTGCTGAGGGCACCTTTAAGTAAGTTTCTATATTCATGGTCGTATACCCGCAACGAGAAACGCGGCAATTTTTTTTTCTAGATGTGCTTGCAGAATTTCGCAGTCCGAAACCATTTTCTCGGTGATGAGAATGGAGGCTCCGCTCCAGAACAATGTGCTCAGGGGCACCCTAAGCTTGGCTGCCAAAGCCGAGATCGGAGAGTGCAGCATTGCGTCACCGTCGCTGATGTTTATTTCTGAATTATATCGCGTGAATCACCGCAAGGGCAAACATTACAATGTCCGTGAAAAACAAAAGCAATGCGTTGAAAGCGACGCTTTGCTGTTCTGTAGAAATTCACGGGTCACACGTGCGTTCCTTAACGTACTATAGGTTCGTGTGAACGTGCA
>JAZHYW010016525.1:0-59842 GCA_037355805.1 Ixodes ricinus
CAAACGTTGTCATGATGCACTTTGACGATACAGTTAACTGAGTGGTCGAGACGAAGCCGGAGATCGTTCTGCATCGTAAAAGATGGCGACCCTAACATATGCATCTCTACTGTTGGGTTCGCCAGCGGATCGAGTGTTTAGAGATCACCGGTATGGTTTCGAGACAAGCGATGCGAGGTTTGTAGGCGAATTCCGGCTGACCACAGGGGTGACTCGCTGGCTGTGCGACCAGCTTCGCGGAAAGCTCCAGCGGCGTCGCGAAGGGCCCCGTGTGCTGACGGTCGAACAACAAGTCCTCGCAGCTCTACGCTTCTGCGCCGCTGGTGGCTTCCAGAAAACCGTTGGGAGCGACGAAAACATTGGCGTTCACCAGTGCCCTGTGAGTCGCGTGCTTGTTAATTTCACTAAAGCTATGATCGATTGACTCGGATCGAAGTGGCTGTATTTCCAGCAAACTCAAGCAGAGAAGGCGCTCACAAAAAGGAAGTTCTTCAAGGGATGCAAGTTTAGTGGCGTGATCGATAAATATTCTAAATACTCTTACACGATTCAACACGATTGTGTTATCATTTGAGTGCACCCCATATAAGCGATTTGGCTGAGCGAAAAGCCAAGCAACGGTAACGGGCTTAAGTTGAGCTAGTTGGTTCATACTTCAGGTAGAGAGAGAGATATTGTCACGAATGACAAATGATGAGGCGGAGAATAACTAAAAGAACTAAACGTTTAATGAGGGCGAACTTGTGCCCAAAAATAAAAAGGGAACAGAAGATAACAGCAGAGCGTCGCGGGCGTCGAAATCGGCGAAAGAGCAGAGTCGAACGTTCGGGCGAAACTGACTCCGGCTGGCCACACGGAGCCCCTTTGTACACGCGTGGGCTTCTGGAACAGTCGGCGTAGAAGGTTCGGCGGGTAGAACATTGTAAACTCGAATCAGCAACACGGTTCTCGAATTTACTAGAACATTTCATTAGAGTCAGCAAAAATGCGTACCCGCGGCCAGGAATCGAACTCTGGCTTTCTGCGTGGAAGGCACGCGCGATAACCGTTACGCCACGAGCGCGCTGCCGGACTGGTCAGCTGCGGTCGCGGCATTACTCCCACCTTTAAAAACTGCATCGCCCCGATGCAACACAGAACAAAAGAAAGCAAATAAAAAGGACGGTAAACTAAAGAGTCATTTGGAACACATAAGGTCCATAGTCCTATCGAGCGTAGTACGGCTTCAGGCGCACGACGTGGACGACTTCTGGTCATGGAGGGCGGCGTGATGAAGTCCGTGTTCCGTCGGGCATCACCTCGTAGTTCAGATCCCCGAGTCGGCGAAGCACTTTGTAGGGTTTAAAGTAGCGTTTCAGAAGCTTCTCGCTGAGTCCACGTCGCCAAATTGGTGTCCAGACCCATACTCTGTCCCCGGGATGAAAGTGGACGTCACGCCGGCGAAGATTGTATCGGCCGGCGTCGACATGTTGCTGGTCTTGAATTCGTAGTCTGGCTAGCTGGCGGACCTCTTCTGCCCGTTGAGCAACCACCCGGGCGTCATCGCTTTCGTCGTCGAAAGGCTCGTGCGGCAACATGGAGTCTAGCATAGTCGTCACCTTCCGGCCATACACCAGCTGTAAGGGCGTCACTCCTGTGGTCTCTTGTACGGCCGTATTGTAGGCAAATGTGACGTACGGCAATACCTCGTCCCATGTCTTGTGCTCCACGTCGACGTACATGGAGATCATGTCGGCGACGGTCTTGTTGAGCCGCTCCGTCAACCCGTTTGTCTGCGGATGGTATGCAGTTGTCCGTCGGTGGTCCGTCTGGCTTAGACGAAGGATCTCCTGGGTCAGCTGCGCCATGAACGATGACCCTCGGTCTGTGATCAGGACTTCGGGGGCGCCATGCCGGAGGACGATGGACTCGATGAAGAACTTGGCGACTTCGACAGCAGTCCCTGACGGAAGGGCTTTCGTCTCGGCGTACCGTGTAAGATAATCTGTGGCGACGATTATCCAGCGGTTTCCCAACGTCGACGGTGGAAAAGGACCCAGAAAATCCATTCCAATTTCCTGGAACGGTTTGGTTGGAGGGGTAATCGGCTGAAGGCGACCTGCTGGCTTTGACGGCGGTCTCTTGCGTCGCTGGCACTCATGGGACGATCGCGTGTACAGATGGACGGTCTTCGGGAGCTTGGGCCAGTAGTATTTTTCACGTGTTCGGGCTAGTGTCCGGCTGTACCCGAGGTGTCCTGAAGTCGGGTCGTCGTGGCAGGCTTGAAAATCTCTTCTCGAAGGCTGGTAGGGACTACCAGAAGCCACGGCGAATTACTGGTTGCACAATTTTTCTCATAAAGTACACCCCCTCGAATGGCGAAGGTTGGCAGGGCTCGTAATAAGACACGAGCAACGGTACTTCCTCGTCCTTCTAGATGCCCAATCAGGTCGCGGAGCTCCGGATCGTCTCGTTGAAGTCTTGCCGTGTTGTCGGTGTCCACGGCACCTAGGAAACACTCGTCGTCATCCACGTCGGTGCAGCCTGACGTTTCGACGGGGGCTCTGGACAGGCAGTCGGCGTCACTATGTTTCCGTCCTGACTTGTAAACCACGGTCATGTCGAATTCTTGCAGTCGAAGGCTCCATCGAGCCAGGCGTCCTGAAGGGTCTTTGAGGTTTGCAAGCCAACAAAGCGAGTGGTGGTCTGTGACCACCCGGAACGGATTCCAGTATATGTACGGACGAAACTTTGTGATCGCCCATACAACCGCGAGGGATTCTTTTTCCGTCGTGGAGTAATTTTTCTCCGCTTTTGACAGTGTCCGACTCGCGTAGGCAATGACTCGCTCCGTGCCATCCTGCAGCTGTACCAATACCGCGCCAAGTCCGGAGTTACTTGCGTCCGTGTGAATTTCAGTTTCGGCGCGCTGGTCGAAATGTCCGAGGATCGGAGGTGTCTGAAGTCTTCGTTTCAGTTCGTCGAACGTCCGTTCTTGTTCTTCTTCCCAGTGAAACTTCACGGCATCTTTCGGAAGATGTGTGAGGGGCGCCGAAATTTTCACGAAATCCCGAACGAAGTGCCTGTAGTACGCGCACAGTCCCAGGAATCTCCGGATGGCCTTCTTGTCCGATGGTCAAGGAAATTCGGCTACGGCGGATGTCTTCGCGGGGTCAGGGCGTACTCCTTCGCTACTGACGACATGGCCAAGGAACTTAAGTTCGCCGTAGGCGAAGTGGCACTTCGTTGGCTTGAGTGTGGGCCCTGCAGTCTTGATGGCTTGGAGCACGGCCCTAAGCCGTTTCAAGTGCTCGTCGAAGTCATGCGAAAAAACGACAACGTCATCCAGGTAAACGAGGCAGCTCTGCCACTTTAGTCCCGTTAGTACGGTATCCATGACCCGCTGTAAAGTCGCCGGTGCCGTACAGAGTCCGAAGGGCATAACCTTGAACTCGTAGAGTCCATCGGGCGTGACAAAGGCAGTCTTCTCGCGGTCCCGTTCATCGACCTCAATCTGCCAGTAGCCACTCTTCAAGTCCATCGACGAAAAGTATCGGGTGTGGCGTAAACGATCGAGGGTGTCATCTATGCGGGCAAGCGGATAGACATCTTTCTTGGTTACAGCGTTCAGCCGCCTGTAGTCCACGCAGAACCTAAGAGTTCCGTCCTTCTTCTTCACCAGCACGTCTGGAGAGGCCCACGGACTGCTTGAAGGCTGGATGATATCGACGTCAAGCATTTCTTGAACTTGTTTCAGAATGGTTTCTCTCTCCTTCACCGAAACTCGGTACGGCGACTGATGAATAGGGGGTGCGTCATCGTCAGTAACAATTCGATGCTTCGCAACTGCTGTTTGGCGGAGCCTTGACGATGTGGCGAAGCACTCACTGAACTCAGCGAGAACGTCAGTCAGCTGTCGTCGTTGTGGGGCTGGGAGGGATGGGTCGATGTCGAGCTCTGACGGCGTCGTTCCCTTGTGCTGCGTTGGAGATGCGTCTTCTGAGATCACGGCGATCGCGGCCGAGTCCTGAATTTCCTCAACGTAGCCCACAGCTGTACCCTTTGTAAGGTGCTGCGACTCTTGCCGGAAGTTGGTTACAAGGGCTACGGCACGCCCGTCCTGGAGCTCGGTTACGCCTCTTGCAACGCCAATCCCCCGTCCAAGGAGAAGTTGAACGCTTCCATCCAACAGTGCTATCCCGCAGGTGGTTTTTTCGGTCCCGACGGGGACAAAGACACTCGACAGCGGCGGCAGGTTTACGTGGCTGGTAAAGACTCGCACTGCAGCTAACGTCGCTTTGGGATCTTCCGCCGAGGAAACAGGTTTCCGAAGCGTCAGCTTGTTCTCCGCAAGGTCGATGATGGCGCCGTATTCACACAAGAAGTCCATTCTGAGAATGACGTCCCTCGAACAGTCTTGCAGAACGACGAACTTGACAGGGCAGGTTTCACCGTGGATCTCAACGCGAGCAGTGCACCTGCCGACAGGCTTGATGAGATGTCCGCCGGCGGTTCGTATCTGCGGTCCGGCCCACGACGTTGTGGCTTTCCGAAGGCGACGAGAGAGTCTCCCACTCAAAAAGAATAGTTTGCTCCGGTGTCGACGAGTGCCGTCGCGTCGTGGCCGTCGATGATAACGTTAAGGTTATTCGATGCTGTCGCAGAAACGTCGTTTCGGGGCGTTGCGGCGTTAGGGTGGGAGTGCTCCGACAATCTTGGAGGATCTTGGCATCGTTCGTCTTCGGCAACACCACCTCCCGGCATTGCCGCGCCTAGTTTTCCCGACGAGAAGTGATGGGGGACAGGCTGTCTCGGCGGGACCGGCGGTAGGACGAGGGCGAGCGTCGGGGAGATGGTGAATAGAATACTCGGCGGGGAGACGACTCGGGAGCTGAAGAGCGGCGGAGGTAGTCCTCGATGTCCCGAGGTCGCTCTCCAAGACGTGGTCGAGGGTCGTTGGGCGCAAACCCTCGTAGGCCCAGCTGGCGGTAGGGGCATCGTCGGTAGATGTGGTCCGCTTCACCACAGTGGTAGCACAGGGGGCGTCGATCGGCCGTCCTCCAAACGTCGGTCTTCCTCGCACCATGCTGCTCTGGGCGTGGAGCATAATGCGGCGCCGGTGCCTCACGTCTGGGAGCTGGCTGGTAGTGTCCGGTGACGGGAGATGCTCTCTTGGCGGCGGCGGCGTAGGTTAGGACTGGCTCTTCGGGAGCCACTGCGACGGGGACCTCTGACAAGAGGGCCCGGTGTACCTCCTCGCGAACAGCCTCGGCGATTGAAACAGCGGCGGGTCGTTCTGGAGAAGGTAGCAACCGCTTCAGTTCTTCTCGAACCACATCCCGAATGACCTCCCGAAGGTTCTCGATGCCAACTTCGCCGAGGTCAGGTAGGGAAGATGGAAGGGATGAGGTGGCAGCTACACCTGCGAGTCTCTGATAATGACCCGCCCTGGCCGACAGCGCTCGTTCAATGTTCGTTGCCTCAGCAACAAATTCATCCACGGTCGTCTTTGGATTGCGAACGAGGCCGCCAAAAATCTCGCCTTTCACGCCTCTCATAAGGACGCGCAGCTTCTTGTCTTCGGCGGCTCCAGGGTCGGCACGGGCGCACAGGCGCAGGACATCTTCAGTGAAGCTTGTCACGCTCTCGTTCAGACCTTGGCATCTTCTTTGAAGGTTGTCTTCGGCTCGTTGACGTTGGTGTTGGTTTGTGAAGGTGCGCTTTAGCTCCTCCACGCATGTCTCCCACGTCGTGAGGGAAGCCTCGTGGTTCTCAACCATTGTCTTGGCGTTCCCTCCAGGGCGAAGTAAATGTTTTGGAGGAGCTGTTCTGCCGTCCACGCGTTGTAGCGGGCCACACGTTCGTAGTGCTGCAGCCAGTCTTCGATGTCCCCATGAACCTCCCCGTGGAAAGGCGTCGGAGTCTGGGGTGCGACGGGCAGGACGACGACGGGTGGGGTGATCATGGTCGGGATCTTTTTCTTCCGGTCCTCGGGCAAGAGACCCAATTCGGGAGACTGACCTCTGGTACGACGGCTTCTTCGGGCTTCGGCTTCTTCGGCGAAGGGTAGCCTTCCGGGGCTGAGCACGTCGCTTGGCCGGGATGTCTTCGGAGGGGTACGTTTAACGGGCATAAAATGCAGTACCCCGCACCTCCACCAAAATGTCACGAATGACAAATGATGAGGCGGAGAATAACTAAAAGAACTAAACGTTTAATGAGGGTGAACTTGTGCCCAAAAATAAAAAGGGAACAATAGATAACAGCAGAGCGCCGCGGGCGTCGAAATCGGCGAAAGAGCAGAGTCGAAGGCTGGGGCGAAACTGACTCCGGCTGGCCACGCGGAGCCCTTTTGTACACGCGTGGGCTTCTGGAACAGTCGGCGTAGAAGGCTCGGCGGGTAGAACATTCTAAACTCGAATCAGCAACACGGTTTTCGAATATACTATAGTCGGTTACAAGTCAAGAAGGTATGAGAAGCTCCTCCCATAATCGTGATGCGACCGTTTGAAATCCATCCGCAGTCGAAAGAATAGTTCCCTGGAAACACCCCTTGTTCCGCTTCAATTAATAGATAATGGCTACAGAATGATGCCAACTTGTCTCCGACACCCCCCCCCCCCTTTTTTTTTAAGAAAGCGACCTTTGTATTTATCGGAGAGGAAACCGAGCCCCTGAAAGTGGCCTTTGTATCCACGGAGGGGAAGCTAATCCCCCAAAGTCGTTTTTGTTTCCACCGGAAACAAAAAAACTACTTCTAATCCCCCTCTCGCGGCTTCCACAACGCCAAGTCAAGGTCGAAAGATAAAGCAAATATTCAAAGCAAGGCAAAACCCTCTCCCGCGTTGGCCACGACGTCACGGAAACGATGGGACGCTATTGGATGGAGAGGTGGCGGAGGGATATATGATTCCCTTTTAGGGGCATTTGCCGCTACCTTCTTGACTTGTAACCTACTATAGAACATTTCATTAGAGTCAGCAAAATGCGTACCCGCGGCCAGGAATCGAACTCTGGCTTTCTGCGTGGAAGGCATGCGCGCGATAACCGTTACGCTACGAGCGCGCTGCCGGTTTGGTCAGCTGCGCTTGCGGCAATATATATATACATTATTTTAAAGCAACTACTTCAGGTAAGGCCAGCTGAACTAGAATAAACATGCACATAAAAAAGACCATACACACTGTGGGACTAGCAACTGATTTTCTTTTTCCTCGTCTTCTACTACGAACCCCACTTGAGGAAAATAGTCTCTTTTCTTCTTTTTTGCTTTCTTTTTTACTAAAAATTTAACCCCTGAAGAACATTTTTTTCTTTCTCGTGCAGCACGAGAGAAGTGGCACTAGCGCAGTCAAACAGTCAAAAAGTCAAATTTGTCGTTAGTTGTTTATACAGCCGGAGGTTAGCCTGCTGACAATGGCGACATTGTTACCCACTGTAAATAAGCAATTTAGCCAGTGCAGTACGATTCCTAGCCTGGAGTTTATAACGTACACCATGCAGTAGTGATACACGGCCGAGCAGCAACCGCTATATAAAAATCCCGTGCTCGGGCGTGGCACACACGACTATTCCAGTGGCCCTTCCATTCTGCTCGCGCTTTGATGGACGGGCCTTGGGCGTTCAGCTCGTCCACAATTCTGTCCCACAACTCGTCCAGCTCAGGCTTGGTCAGAGGACTGTCAGTGGCGGCCCTCACTAAAACTTGGTTTTCTGTCAAAAGTCGTTCAGAAGGCTCATCTGGTGGACCGACAAGCAGGGACTTTAGTTTTGCTTCTTCGTGTTGTCGGCCATGACTGCCTGCCTGCGCAACGCAAAAGGCTGCAGCTAATGCTACTAGTTTTTGTGTAACTTAAGTCAACTAAATATTTCACGTGACAAATTTCAACACAAAATAGTTTAATTAAATCGCTCTGCACTATACGTTTCGGATATCTAAGGGTATTGCTTTCTAGAACCCTTCACCGCCGAGTTTTGCGATTCTCCGAAATTCCCTGTGGGAAAAAAAAATGATGTAGTTTCAACTCAATCGCCACAGTTCGGCGACATCAGCTGACACGTCACGGTGCAGTTTCTCCACCACTTTTTCCAGCATAGACAGACTGGTGCCTTTCCATCACTGCATTCATATTAGTATGCTGCCATTTAATAAGATAGATAAAAAAACGTAGCTTGATCTAACTAAATATGATAATCAGTAAAATACAAATGTAACATATATGTGACGATACGTTCACTTTTTTTACAGTAACGGGAACGAGTTCTTTTTTCACATATAAAACTTGTAACGGGAACGCGTTCAAAAAATCTGAATGAACAAGAAACGAGCTTTTGTTCATTTCTTTGAGGAACGTTTATAACACTGCAAATACGTTCCGCTGCAATAGTGGCACGTTAACGCACAATGTTCACCTCAGAATTAAGTACGTACTCACCCGCCGTTATGGCCATTGATGTGGCGAATATGGGCACAGCTTCACTGCTTTGCCAAAAATGTAACAACAGTGTTGTTTCACCTGTTCCCAAACGAGGGGATCAGCAGATGTGAGAAAGTATCACGCCATTACTGAGCTTTTCATTGGAGCTAAAAGAAGCGAAAACGTGAGGGCGCATCAACTCATCCTGGGGATAAAGTAAAGCGGGAAGGTCGCAAGGGATGATTTCGTTAACTACCGCATGCGGTTAAACTGTGAATGTAAGGGCAAATGTATGAGACTGTTTTCATTTCTCGAGCTTTATAGGAAACAGTATTGTAGTCCCTGTAGTCCACCCTGTAGTCTCCGACACGGCTGAGCTCTTCACCTGCCTCCCTGAAATCTGCTTAGACTGCTAGTCAAGCTTTAGATACTGCTGCTAATCGCAAACATTATTCATTCATATCCGGAAAAGTCGAAACAAAGGGGACGGAGGGGGGGGACGATTTCTCATTATCACCAATCAGTACCTTTCTAGCTAAAAGACCGGAGGAAAGGGAGGAAATTCCTCGAGCACAATTCCGACGCCACTGCCTTCTACTCGGCCTGGTGTCCGAAGGTCGCACAGATGTGGAAAGACATTAAATGTACACCATGCCCCTCCCCCCTCTCTCCAATAATTTAGTGTTTTGTTTACTGCAACAATAAACTACATGTCGCCTAGCGCTCATTTTTTGCCCAAATGTAGTCCTAGCAGTCCAAACCAGATTCCAAAGTTTCAGCACGAACCATTATCATATTCAAAAGTTATGTGATTTTCTTAAAAATTCAGCGATAAAATGTGGCCCATCTTCCCGCGCTTTCGATAATCGGTGACATAAAGCTCCATGTATTACAGGGTCCTGCCGGCCGCCATTTTCCCATTGCAAATTTAAAAAAAGATCACATAACGTTTGAAAAAAAAAATAAAGGTGAGAGCCGAAAGTTTAGCATCTGATTCAAACCGCTATTAGCGGTCTGAAGCACATAATATATTATGTGGGTGGTGTGAACCACACAGGTCTGAACCTGGCCGAAATACATATGGTCCAAATTTCCGCAGAGCACCCACAGATAATTTGTGTGGGGTCCTACAGGTCCTTTAGGTTTGTGTGGGTATCCCAAAATCTCTGTGGGGAGCGGATTATGGGTCTATAGGACGTGTGGGAAATTGTGCGGGTTGTTGTAGGTGACTCACACACCCTTTTGGAGGAGGACTGTGGGTCTATGGAATGTGGGGGATATTGTGCGGGTTGCTTTAGGTAACCCACACACCATGTGGGGAGAGCACCGCGGGCTCTATGGTATTTCTTGGAGTTTGTGTAGGTTAAATTATAATTTATTTAATTAATTAACTATTTAATTAATTAAGTATCCCAAACATGCTCATGGAGCACTCTTGTTTCATGTGGATAGCCCGTGGGTGTGTGGGGGACATTCCCAATACCATATGTTGCCGCGTATATGTCGACCTTTTCAGAACTTGATATCTAAAAAGTAAGTATCTAAAAATTATCAATATATTTTTTCTGGATAGTTTGGAATTGGGGGTGCTAAGACCAACATTCAGACTTGATCTTTAGGCGGCAATATACGGTAGCTTTTGGGGAACAAAAAAAATGTCTGAGCTCTAAAATGCTTGCGTTTTAATAACTTTAAATCGGCTTTAAACCTGGTCGATTTTTCGTTTTATGGGGACATATTCCAATCAAACTTTGAATGCTTTGGGTTTATATTCATTAGTTAATATTTTACTCGTGAGTCAGAGTTCATTTCGATCTTTGCTGTTTAGTATGCACCGTTCTCAAGTTGCCAGGCTTGCCTTTTGCATCTCCCTGACTTTCATGGTCGTGTATGTTCTTCATTGTTGTGGCAATGGCACTACTGTGAAAAGGCCCACAGGATGCTTAATATACACAACAGGTGGTCGACCATTGAAAGCGCAATAGGCAACTGTGAGTCAAAAAGAATACAACTGACAAATTGTTTAAGCTCTTAACATGCTTATTTTGATATATATATATATACAATAGACTGAGAAAAAATAACTACAAGGGACACAATACAATGGCAAGTGCACCTGATAAACACAATCATTTACAGATAAATGGTTATTTCATCTAACTTGTATATTGAAATATTTAAGTTTTTACGGTCATGAAAATGAAATCAATGAAGCTCATATGATACCAGTATCCATAAATTGCAACAAGAGGTCATTTTTTAGTGCCATGCATGATTCTTACGGGTGTAAAAAGAGACAGAAAACGCTCAGCCGTATCACTAAAAAGTTTGCAATGCTGAAATTATTTTTTTCAGAAACACTTTCATTGAAGGGTGATTCTTTCTGAACATACACTAGAAAGAATTCTTTTAAGCCTCTCGCCGACAGGGAATTCATTTATAATGAATTATGCAGGCCAGTTGAAGCAATTCTTACTTTTAAATACAGGAAATTCGTCTCTGTTACAAGTAAACAAATATTGTTAGGGTTGGCAAGTACTTAAAACTTTCTACATAAATCCTGGTACACCTGTCCTTTGAACATGTCCAAAAACACGTGTTTTGGTCTATTAAAACTCGTAGCAAGAAAGGTACGACCTCAAGTCTTCAGAACACTCTTTCGTGGAGCTGCTATCGAATTTAATAAGAAGCCTGTCGTGTTGCATTTTCCAACACCAGATAATTTCTTACAAATACGGCATTTCTGCAGATTCCTCTCAATAGACGAGCACAGTCGGACAGAACATGTTAGACAATAATAAACAAAGTCAGAGTAATTACAGAAGTTTAGTGACCTCCGAAACATATAAAGAGAGTTGAGGACAACTTGTTTTCCAAACTAAGTGTCAGCCAAGAATAACGTCTTTTTTGATTCCTGTCGTAAACCGCTCACTGGGAATTAGAAACAAAGTATAAAAAATAGGGGTTTCCATTTTGGTCAACCACACCCCCACTACAAACACATTTCGTATTTAAAACCATGCTCCCTTCCATCATGTTGAAAGGTTTTTCATCAGAGGCATAATGGGAGTCCTAGTCTTCAATGGACTGTCCCGAACCCAAGTCATCAGGAGAAGCAGATGAAGAGTCCCGTGCAAGATAAATGGTGTCAATTTACAATATCAAAATGTAGCACAAAAGACCAATCTCACTGTTTTCCGTGCATGAGTGACGCAACCATAATTGTAGTTCGCAACACGGGGTAGGCACCCGTGCACGAGATAGCTCGTTACGTCTCGTGCTCTTCTCGCTCAGACCCCCAGCGGTGTAGTCGCATATGCGGAAAGACTACAGCTCCCACGATGCATGGTGACAGCGGTAGCATAGACAAACTAACTGGTGATATCGGCCTATTGTAGTCTCAACCAATCAGTCCTTCACTTGCAGGACACTACAAATATAGAATCCTGTGGTAGGGTTACGGCTAGTATAATTCTCCCGTAATTCAGCTCGCAAGGTTTGTCAGAGTTTTGCATGCAAGGACACGCAACGAATTTGCACTGTTAGACCCTCGAGGAAAAGGAATCGCTATAAGTATGTCGAAGGCAGTGTTGTACGGAACGGTGTTCCTGGACCGCGTTCCTTTTAGGAGGAACGAAAGGAACACGCCGTTCCATTTTTGCATCGGTGGAACTGGAACGGCAACTCGTTACATATTTACTGGAACGGAAAAAAGGAACGGCGTTCTCTTTTTCGTTTAGTGGGGTAATTTTTATTTAATTTCTGAGGGGGAAATCTTAAAAGTATAGATAGAATATCTTTACGAAGAGAAGAATCTCATTAACTTTTCGGTTATTTTCTTAGGGTTTATTTTGTGTGGTTCCCGCTTGGTAACAGTCGGGTGCAGGAGAGCTAGTGGACATCAATCCTTTGTTTCAGTGCCCGAGACTGCGGTACAAAAGCAAAACTTTTAGTCAAAGAAAAAGACACAGAAAGATGGACGTTAATGGACGTTTCAAACCAAGCTACTTTCTTTTCTTCCAGGAATCTTTTTAGGGTCAGAAAGCTAAGGACGACCACAATCATAACTGAACTTTCACAAAGAGACCTACATTTACAACAAACTAACAGATTACCAGAGATCAGACGCACCCTTGTATGCCGAATATTGGCCAGTTAAAAAATACACAAAAATTAACGTTTATTATTTCTCCCTTGTCCCCCACCTTCAAACCGAACAACAAAGCCAACCTTATAAAGAAGTGATTTGTAGTTTTTAAGACTGACCTTGCAAAAGCCGTACCCTCTCCTTCACTTGCGCGTCTTGCGGACATCAACATCGAGAAGCAACTGTTGTTAAGTTTGAACAAGGGACTCTCGTTAGATTGAAACGTGTGAGGTTGTTGTAACACGCTCGTGCAATGTGGGGTAACCGTACAGTTGGCTCGTCTGAATCGTCCACAACAACCATTAATATGGTTAAAAGCTGAGATTTTTCAACAAATGAAACCCTGCTTCCGCTTGTTTTCTTCTCCTGGTACCCTTCCATCACAGCATTCAAAATCGTATGTTTCCATTTGATGGGATAGATTAAAAAAAAAGAAAACTTTGCTCAATCTAAATAAAATGGTAAACCGCAAAATACAAATGTAACGTATATGTAACGATGCGTTCCATTTTTTTAACTGTAACGGGAACGAGTTCCTTTTTCACATATATAACTTGTAACGGGAACGCGTCCCAAAATCAGAAGGAACGAGGAACGAGCTTTCGATCCTTTTTTTGAGTAACGTGTACAACACTGATCGAAGGAGCAGAGTTCCTGGATGAGCGCGGTGACACTTACATTGTCTGGTACATTGCATACAAATGTGGTGAAGTTTACTTACTTACATAGACAATCAGCAGTGTGGAGGAATACTGATTTTTAATGGACCGTATTCATTTTGCACTTCGCTCTGAAGCCGTCACACTATAAGCATGAGCAGCTTGCTACGCCATGATGTGGAGTCTAATTTTTGAAGCGAGTTTCAGCACACCGTTTTTTTCACTAACTCCAAGTGTTGTGTTAGCACACTGCAGAGCAGCATCTGCAGCAGCTCTAACAACTGTTCTTAGAATTAATGAACCACTAGATTTGTTAATGTGTATGTGTCTGTGATTATAGCATGGGCAGATTGAAGAATAAAACTCAAAATTACTTCTTTAATTAGTTGAAACAAACCAAGACAGGAATTGGCCGAAAAAAAAACTAAACGTCCAAATATTACGCCGAAATGTTAGTGAAGCCAAGCGGACAAGAGTGCTTTTTATGTTGCCCAGGAAGGCGAAACCGGGTGCGTATACAATGTTTAAATTAACACAAAGACAGCAAATGCAGCACCTCCCGAGGCGCTTGCGGAGACACTCTGGGTTTTGCTAAAACCTAGAGTGTCTCCGCAAGGGTCCAAAATAAGATTGGTGAGGAACTGTGCTTAATGTCGGTCTTTTCCACGTTGGCCAGTGCCAATCTCTGATTGTCGATCTTCATGGTGGTGCATTGGTAATGTTCAAGGATACTGAAACAAAATTGTAGAGCTTATTTATTTGCCTAAATATGACCTATTGAATAGAAAGGCCTCAGAAACACCAGTCGTTGGCTGAAAAATGCAAAAATCATATTTATATTTTAAAACGATATAAAAGATCCACACATTTCACCTAGCGGATGCCCCTGAAGCTTTGTTGGAGTGCCCCGTGATCATTGAACCCGTAAGAGCAGCGCTATGCTGCGATGTTGAATAACCTTGCTGGCGTCTTCATCTATTTTTGACACAACCTGAGAGGCCCAACAAATCAGAGGCTCCAGAAGTGCCGAGGCTTCGGCAGTTGAACAAAAGAGAAAACAACTGCAAGGAACTTTGAAAAGCTGGTAACCGAAGCATAGTGAGTGTTAGTGATGGAGAAGAACACCCGAGGATCGGTTTTTGATTGTTTCAGAAATATTCAAACTTTTTTGAGACAGAGTTTTTTACGTTTTGGGAGGATCGCCGTAAGGTCATACTGGAGTATTTTTTTGTAAGGAGCAAAAGTTTGGATAACATAGAAGCGCTGATCGAATTTAATCCCCGCGCTCCCCGGTGGTGCGCGGCGCCTGCTGCCGAGACGCAGTGTGCACGTGTGTCTTTTTCTTGTCTGCTACACTTCTTTTTCACTCGCATCAACGCGATGTGTTCCCAGCCGAATAAAACCGCGATCACAGCTGCCGGGGCTCTGGCAGCTGTGATTATATCATCTACCTATCGCTCTGAACGAGTGGCCAAGCTCCCATGGGCCGTTCTCGGAGCAATTTTGTACGACTGTGCGACGCATTAAAAGCGATTGTTGGATTAGTTTCCTTATTTTTAACACACTTCTTTTTCTAGCCTGTATAAATATATTTTGTTTATCCGGCATTATTTTTTTCCACTGATCATTCATCACTTTACTGCCCATGCATCTTAACGCTTAATCACATGGAAGGACACGGTCATCAAGTGACCTATAAATTCAGCATGCAGAGGTTTGCATTGAAGCAACAGTTAATATAGCGATCTATGGCACTATTCGCCATATATCTCTCGCCGTTATAACTGTAGTCCACAGGAGGCGTGTGGCAGCTCATGAGACTGATAGCGATGTCACGTTCTCTACTTCACAGAGCTGCAGCAGGACTGGCCAACGTGCGAAAAGACCATTTCCACGGCCCACACCTTCTGCGGCGGCATAGCGAAACTGGTTGGTAAAGTCAAATCTATATTAATCAATTTTTTCTAATGTGTCACCAAGTTAGTAGCACAAAAGAGTCGCGAGAACGTCCCAGGCTCAAAAGCACGTAAGCTCGGCAACTGGCCAGAGCATTGAAGGAAGACCATGTAATCACGGCTGCCGGAGCGGCATCGGTCGCTTTTTTAATTTATCATGATTCCATCGCGTTGAAGAGAGTGAACGAGAAGTCCACGGAATAAGAAAGGACACCAGTGCGCACTGCGCGGGTCTCGTAAACAGGCGCCGTACCGTCTGGGAGCGCGGCGCTTATATCTCGGCGCTCCCGTGTTCCCGCCATTACAACTTGCTTGAGAAGCGACAGTGTATCAAGATTAGAGTGTAAGCAATATTTTTGAATAAACTGGAAGTAGGGAATCTCGTCAACACTAGGGTATATTTTCTCAGAAAGTATTGTGTCGGATGAGAGTGCCTGTCTCGCCATGGACATTGTCAGAGGCACGGACAAACTCGTGAAGAGCGATACCCCGTTGAAGGAGACCAGACTTTCGTCATTTTGCAGGGCGAGACCTGAAATTAGCTCGACAAAATGGTCAAAGTTTTGCATGAACGTGTTGGTCTTCCCCGTGAGCCGTGCCAGCAGTCGATGAAGATATAGTAGGTGAAAGGTTGAGAATTCAGGGGAAACTCTTTTCATTCCTTTCAATCTTAGCAGAGCAAACGCTTGAGAGAAGCAACCTCACTCCAACTTTCACTCTGTTAAAGTGGAAGAAGCGTCCCCGGAACTCATACCCTGTCACTGACTATAGTTTGACAGTACAGGCAATAGAGACATAGTTATATCCACATTAGGTCGAAGGGCGGACTCCAGGCTTGTGACCAAGGGATTGAGCTGGTACCGAAGCGTCAAATTTTTTTGTGTTTATTGATTAAAGCTTGGTTAGAGTTTCTGTTGTCTTACAGTTTAATCTTTCGTAACCCGACAGAAGTCCGTTGAATTGTAAATTTTTATATCTAAAATATATACAATATCTCTCCTTTTTTCTTTTTTTGAGACTCAAAAGACGCAGCTAAGGGCAGAGTTACCAACTGAGTTGAGGTCCTGAGAGCCCACACGAAGGAGATCAGAAGAAATCCGGTGTTTGTAGTACAAAAACTGCCTGAGTCAGCCTGGACCTCTGCTAATGAGGTAACGACATTCAGTTGTAGCGCGTCTTAAAATTATCTGCAATAGGAACGGCTAACACAGCAAGATATATATTGTCACGAATGGCTAGGTGACGAAACAAAGAATAACTGAGTAAACTGAAACGTTTGATGGGGCGAACTTGTGCCCAAAACAAAAAGGAAGCAGAAAATAACAACAAAGCGTCGCGGGCGTCGAAGTCGGCGTAACAGCAGGATCGAACGCTGGGGCGAGACTGACTGCGGCTCGCCACGCGGAGCCCTTATGTACATGCGTTGGCTTCTGGAAAAACCGGCGTAGAAGGTTTGGAGTGTAGAACATTCCGACCTCAAACAAGCAACGGGGTTCTCGAATTTACCAGAAATCTAAATTGAAAGAATAAATAAAAAGACGCGTCGCTTCCAGGAATTGAATCCTGGGCTACCGCACGAGAGTCAAGCGCGGTAAGCACTCGGCCACGCACGCGTTCGCTCGCCGACGCGCATGACAATATTTGTTCAGGTATCCAGAGTGTATTTGTACGATGGGGGCTAGGTAGACTCAAAAGATGATAAATCTGCATAAGAAGAATTATGCATCCGCTGTTTATGTGACGTGTTGTTTTTACGACGATCTATTGCGGGCGTGGCAAACTCCCCATAGAAACGATGTATTCGAAATAAGAATTTTATGACGCGCGAACCAGGCGTCATACTACGGTCCTGATGCGTGGGTCGGTATAGTTTCTTTGAAACTTATTTTGTGGACAACATTTCATAAACACACGTTTTATCCAAGCATGTTTCATACACACGGTTCGCTACACTCTGGTGTTTCGCGGACACGTGCTCTGCAACATATCGTTGACAACATATATTATTTTACTAGTGCTTAATCACCTTGAAAGCCACTGAAGGCTAGCGTGAGCGGCGTCCGCGTCGCCGTCGGCGTCGGCGTAACCGCGCGGTGCATTATGAGACATTTTCCATGATCCAACGCGCGGGGAGAAGGAGGGGGAGGAGGAGGTCACGTGACTCCCGAGAGTTCTCGTGACCCCGGTGACGTCACTTGACCCCCGTGACCCACGTGAGGTCACGTGACGCCGGTGATGTCACGTGAGGCCCATGAGGTCACGGGACCCCGGTAACGTCATGTGATCCCCGTGAAGTCACGTGACCCCGTAAGGTCACGTGACCCCTGCGAGGTCACATGACCCTCGTGATGTCACGTGGACCCCCGTGAGGTCACGAGTGTCACGTGACCTCACGGTTACGCCGACGGCGACGCCGCTCGGTGGGAGGAGTAGCAGGCAGGATGACGAAGTGAAGAGAAGGGAGGAGGGGTATACCCTCCCCTCAGTATCCTTCCCTCCTCCTCCTCAAGAGCTGCGCTCTGATTCGGCGTTTCAGGGAGTTGTAAACGGCTTTCATTTTTTGTTTCTATAAAAACAGTAGTAAACTGCGGCTGTGTGTGTAACCGAGGCCGATGGGGCGTCAGCTACCCCTCCATTTTTTTGCTCATTCCCGTTTTGTGCGGGGGATTAGTCGGATTTGCTCTTCGTTTTGAATAGGAGACTTTGCGGGACAAAAGCCCAGGCACCTGCTGTTCAGTTCTAAGAACAATTTGAGAACTCGAGTGTCTTGTAATGTTCTTACGTGTAATTGTTCGTGTATTTGCTTGTTACACGGCGAAGAAAGCACATTGTATTTTTTCCGTAATGAAGGCTCGAGGTTTCCAACTTTCTGGTCAAGTAGAGAAAACACCAGAGTCCTAGTTGAACCTACAAGCGAGGTAGCGTCGTCTTTGAGAACAATACTTACACTAGTCACCCCATCCGCAAATTAGTTTTCCGCGAGTTATTTCCGTCTCTCTTGTTCAGCTTCGTTTTGTTGCAAGAAACCCCCGTTCTCGCCGTGTTAGTAGGGCTTGTTGCGTTCGGGAAAATGACAATGTCAGGCGTGGAACCAAGAGTCGGGGCTGTGGCTCGCTGCTAGCATGGCCCCGAGGAAACAGGCCTGGAGTGGGGCTACTGAAGTAGAACTTTTATATACAGTGAATATACAGGTAGCATGGTCGACTGGTTAATCGGCAATCGGCAGTCCGCAGTCGGCGAGAGCCCAAGTTATATAACCCTCCGAGGGCGAGAAGGCCCGCGGAGCGAGCGAGGAGCCTTCCCCGGCGTTCGAGTGTTCACGTGGTGTTCGAAGTTCGGGGCGGCTGATGCAACTTCCGGGTGTTCTTTCACCAAAAACAGATGCAAGGAGTCGGCGCTCTTGCTGAAACCCAACACCGACAGACCCACACACACACAGGCACGCACACGCACGCCGGTGTTTCTCCTTGCGAAGGCTGGCGGTCCCAGATGGTCTCGTGGCCTCCGGGAGACGTTCTTTTTGTGTTTGGAGCCCTCCTCGAAGGCCACCACCGGCCCGATGACTCAAGGGTCGGTCTCGGGAATCTGAACGTGACTGTCTAGCGCCGTTAACGCGCGCCGGGGCCCAATGTGACAATAGGCTTTGCTGCCGTTGGCGACAGGTGAAGGCCAACTCCAGGACTGAGCCAAGGAAGCCAGTCGTAACAGGCTGTGTAGCCCTTATTAAATCCTGTCTTTCTCTCAACCCTCTCTTTTCCCTCCTACTTATGCGTCAAAGTTTCATCTATATAAAGATTTTTTTTTCTCCCGCTGTTGAATAGTTTTTACTGAAGTCCCGCCTCTCGCTCGCTGACCTACAGCTGCAAAAAACGCGAGAGGTTCTAGCAGTGAGCATTCAGCTTGTCTTTTCCGCGGTCACCATGGAAATCGTTCGATCCTGTGTTCAGGCTTCAAGGCACCAAGGGAACTGCGATTGTGGAGTTTCAACACCTCTGCTGCCTCCCCGAAAGATAAGTGATCTCATTTGCCAAGTCCACGTATTCCAACTTACGAAAACATGAAGAGGCAAACCTTTTTTTGTTTGTTATTTCTTTGTGGAATTTAGTTTTACACTCGAAACAATGCCCTTCATTTTTTACAGCGGAGCTGTTAAGGGCAAGTTTCCCCAGGATCGTGCCTGCCCGCAAATAAATGTCGACACAACACTCTGGACAGCTACCAGCATTTATGAGCGACGGCGGCAACCAGACAACCGGCTTGGCGGTTCTCTAGTTACCACCATCGCTCATAAATGCCGGTAGCTGTCCAGAGTGTTGTGTTTGCCGGTTGTCTGGTTGCCGCCGTCGCTCATAGATCGCGGCAACCTTTCCAGCCTTTCCACTAGCTCTGGCTTGCCGACTTGCGGCCGGCCATTACTTCATTCCAGACATGTACAAGTTACTTGTAGTAAATACTCGTCGCCAAAATGTTGTAAATCGAAAATGCGGTCACCCGAGAAAATAAAGAAGAGCAGTGCCTGCGTGGGCCTGCGGAAGAGACGAGGTTCTCACATGCCGAAGTGGTGACCGGCGGAGGCCGGGGGCGCGGAGCCCCGGAAGAAGGAGGAGGCGTCCGATGCGGTCGGTGGCTGAAGCGTAACTCTTTATTCAACGGTCAACAACGTGGGGTTGAAGCGCCACGGGGACGCAACCCTGAAAACACGGGCGCAATGGTGTAACAGTGGCGCCATCTAGGTACTGTGTACAGAACTAGTGAAAAATTGAAATACTACACTTTCCTTTCCTTAAAAAAAATAATTCACATATTCTTCCCTTTCTTAGAAAAAATTGAACAAAACTCTTCCCGAAAACAGTGAGGGAAGGAAAAACTGACACCGAACTGCAGGGCAGTTGGAAAGTATGAAAATGCACTGAAATGAAATGACATCCGACAAGTCTATGTCAGGAAACTGGAAATACGAAATGGATGAAAAGGAAAAGAGCACATCGCAATGAGATTTGCGGAAAGCATACACTGGAAAAGGCTGCGCTGAGGCAGTAAGCTGGATATAAGAAAATTCACTGAATGTTCAAATGCACTTGACGAAATTAGCTTAAAAGTTCCTTTAGAGTTAACACATAGCTTTTAAATCGTCCCGGCAGTCGCCGACTTGGACGCGGGCGACTCTCTTGCCGGGGAGTGGACTTGTCTGGACCCAGGGGCTCTGGTGGCTCCGGGCTGGGTGTCGAACACACACACACAGGTGGCGGCGCCAGCACTGTTGAACTGTCACAGGAGGTGTTGGAAGTAGCAGCCTTAGTAGCCGTCTCTGTGCGGCTGGATGAGCAGCTGTTGTCTGGAGACGTCCCAGGAGACAGGTTCTCCTCGGGCACAAGCTCCACGACCTCTGGCAGAACTGTAGGTGGAGCTGCAGGCAGAACTGCAGCGGAAGGGGCTGCGGCTGACGGGGCAGCGGCAGGAACTGCAGGCGGGGCTGCAGCAGGGACTGGGGGCTCCGGGGGCAAGGTACCTCCCGGGGCTGGGACCATGGCGCTCGGGGCGCCGAAGAGTGACGCAACTTTCGACGCCTCCGGTGGTTGGACGCGAACACGGTGGGAGGGTTGCTAGGCCCCCACGGTCGAGTCGTGGCCACCGGGGTCGACTCTCGCAGACACGGTCGAGATGTCCTTGCTTCTGGCAGGAGAAGCAGCGACGGTGGGCCGCCGGACAAAACTTCCTTGGGTGGCAGGGGCCACCGCAAAAACGACACCGCTCCGGAAAATCATCGGGCGGCGCGACGGTGCAGATCGTTGCTGGAAGCTCGTAGTCCGGGAAAGTGACGCCTTGCACAGGAGTCCTTGGACCGGCTCCGCTTGTCGACGGTAGTAGTCGTTGCGGACGGAGGCTCGCCGTCCCACAGGAAAGGCCAGCTGTTGCTGGTAATGGTCGCCTCTTGGACGACTTCGGCAGACGTTGGCGAAGTGGCCAGCACGACCACACGAGAAGCACGTAGCTCCGGATGCCGGACAATCTTGCCGCGCGTGGCTCTTGCGGCCACAAAAGAGACAAAAATCGCACGACGAGCGCGCGCGAGCTCCTCGTGAGGAGCGAACGACGGCGGAAGAATGGGGGAGGAGGTCTCAACTCGCGACCCGACGGGGAAGAGGAGGAGGAGGGGGAGAAGGACGCTCGCGTCTCGGGGGAGGAGGATGTTGAGTCCTCCGGGAAGATGATGCCTCGCCATCTTGGGCATGTTGATCGCTCAACGGTTGAAGATCGCGGCCATCTTGGACACGCTGCTACCATGTGCGACGCGTTTGGATCGTGGTCTGACAAACGCCGAAAAAGATCGCAATCTCGAGATGTCCGCTCGAACTGCTGCGCTAGTTGGACAGCACGCTCGAGGCTAGGTGCGTTAGCTCTGTCGGACTCTCGGATTAAACGATCCTGCACTTCTGTGCTGTGGATCCCCGAAATGAACATCTCCGCGACGCGGCTCTCCAAAGCCTCGCCGTAATCGCAAAAGAAGCTAGGCGTCTGAGCGCCCCAAGATACTCGAGAACGGTCTCTCCTGGACCTTGTACTCGGTTGATGAACTTCCTACGCTCAACAATAATGTTCCGAGCGGAAGCGAAATGCGAATCCAAAGCGGACAATAAAACCTGAAATTCGTCCTGAGTCGCGCTAACGGACGGACCTGCCAAGTCGAATGCATCAACGACGCGGTTTCCTTCATCGCCGAGAAATGAAAATAAAATCGCCCTCTTTCGTTTCGGCGGAAAATCCTCGGCGTCGATCGCCTCGAGGTAGTTGAGAAAGCCTTTCTTCCATGTTTGCCACGGCGTTGACGGTTCGCCGGGCGTGTTGAGAAAATTGGCGGGAACTCTGCACGACGCCATTTCGAACGTCAAGGATGACGCGAAGAGGGAAAAAAAAATACACGTCCAGTCCGTCGGACGGGGAGTACGACCAACCAACCGCTCGGACCCTCTCAAAACGATGCTCAAAAGCAGAGCCGCGGCGAAAAGCGGCGAAACAAAGCCTCAAAGAGCGAAGGTTCAAAATGCAGAAAAAAAATTATCCCATCGTCGTCAGCCAAAAATGTAGTAAATCTCGTCGCCAAAATGTGAAAGATGCGGTCACCCGAGAAAATAAAGAAGAGCAGTGCCTGCGTGGGCCTGCGGAAGAGGACGAGGTTCTCACATGCCGAAGTGGTGACCGGCGGAGGCCGGGGCACGGAGCCCCGGAAGAAGGAGGAGGCGTCCGATGCGGTCGATGGCTGAAGCGTAACTCTTTATTCAACGGTCAACAACGTGGGGTTGAAGCGCCACGGGGACGCAACCCTGAAAACACGGGCGCAATGGTGTAACAGTGGCGCCATCTAGGTACTGTGTACAGAACTAGTGAAAAATTGAAATACTACATTACTCAAAAAAGTAATTAAGTGAAGTTACTTAGTACTGACGTTAAAAGTAGTTTGAGTAGAGTAGAAATTACTCAAATGAAAGTAATTGAGAAAATTACTAATTACCGTAAAAAGTACAGAATTACTTTTGAAGTAACTTTTATATTTTTTCTGGTAAAAAGAAAGTACAGAGGTTTTGATCCGTTAGCGAAATAGTGCTAGCGAAATATGAATCGACTTGTTTTCTTCACAGAAATGCTTTAATAGCTAATTCTGGTTCTTCGTGCCTAATTGTTTTGTATCTTCTTTTTTGTTTGGTCAATGATGTACTGCGAATGTGTCATTTCTACTTTGACGTTTAGCACTGTCTGACCTTGATTTTTTAGACAGTGTTTGCTTGTTTACAGTGTTGCGTAAAGTGCATCTAAAAGTACTTGAAGTAAAGTACAAAGGAAATCAGAGGTTACGTACTTCAAGTAAAGTAGTAAGTACACCGGGTGCAATGTACTTGAAGTAACGTGTATGTATACAATATATTTCAACGTAAAAGTACAAGCAGTTTTAACACAATCTTTTATGATGCCCTTTCATTCCCTATACAGTGTTTCTTTAACTGGTATGCATTGTTCCAGGGGTAATCGGAGGTGGATCAGTTTTTTACGGAAATGGCAGCAAATATTGTATAAGGTCAAGTCGCCGCAGGGTAGTTTTTTCTTCATTTTACTCTCGCTGACGAGCTATTTGACACAAACAACTTATAACGCACTTATTTCCATCAGTCTTACAGCCGCCATTACTTCACTGAGAGAAATGACCAGATGACGTCTCAAAAGAGCGCGTTTTTACTACGACTATACCGCCATTTTTTGTTTTTTAAATTCGGGGAATGTACAGGGTGTCACAAAAGAAAATTTACAGGGTTTTTCGCCGCAAAAATAAACTAGGCATCGCCTAACGCTCATTCTCCGCCCAAAGGTAGAACTAGAGGTCACACCAGATGCCAAAGTTTGCGGGCATCTAACTCCGATTCCCTCCGACCCTGTTCCCGGATGAATATGACACAGCAATACTTCGCTCTCGGCAAAAGGGTTTAATCACTCACTCATTGCCTTGGGGGGTTGCGGGATCGGGGAACGGTCATCAGCCAGGCCGGCGGAGAGTCCGCTGCCCAAGCAGCTTCTCCAAGTCCCAGCGGTCATCGTCAACACCGCGTCAGGGGGACGTCGTCGCCCAGGTTCGCCGTCCGGTCCGTGCGTTGAGTCCGCCGCTCAACGTCGCGCCCGCACTCCCCCGCTCCAGCGTCCGTGTCCCGTCGAATCCCGCGCCAGCGTCTGCCTCTCCTGTCCCGCTGCACGCTTGCCGTCCGCCGTTCGAGAGCCTCGCCGTCCAAGAGAGCGTCACCGTCGAAGAGAGAGCCTTCTTTGTCCGGCTTCCCCTTTTAAAGCCTTCGTCCCTTTGTCTTGGGAAGCCAGTCCCGTGACGTCAGATGGCTTAGGGGAGCGGTCCAGCCGGACCTTGTGCTGCGCGAGGTCACCGCCGCTCCCCCGAGGCGTGACGTATCTCGGAGGTTTGGCGCGCTAAGCCTCTGCCGGAAATTGGGGCCCGGAGGGTCGGCGCGGGGGAGGGCAGCCAGATCTCCACACCTCCCTCCCCTCAAGGCTCGGACTTGGGGGGCCCAAGAGTTGCGTGGTCCCCAGGACCTTAGGCAGAAAACTCGTTCAGCTGAGTGTCACCGATGATGACGAGCACCCTCGATGGTGATGGTGGTGGCATTAAACCAGGCAGGCCAGCGGTGGACGTTGATTCACTGGGAAGCTCGTGACCGACGGAGCACGGCCCCGGAACCAGTCCGGAACACCACAGCTCACAACACGCACAGGCACTCAGGCACACACCACCGCCGGCTCTTAAGTTCGCTTCCATCTCTAATGCAACAGACAGCGAATCGCGCAAAAACGAATAGCGGCACGCTATATTAGAGAGCGCGACGAAACCAAAATCTTTCGATCGTTGGACATGCCGACGGCCATGCCGCTGCCATAATTTCTGGGCTTCTCGGGCACGTACCCGCCGACGTGAACCGTACGTTTTCCCAGGCCAACCGCGCATCTGTACAGGATAAAACTATGAACAACTCGTCACATCCTCACAAGACCGCCGCTCCCCTCGTGCAGCTCTTCACTGCACGAGCACAGCTCTTTCCCCACCTAGCTGTCTTTTCCCCCTAAATTTATAATTTATCTCTAACCCAGGTCTCCCCACGACCAATTACGCTCTCTACGCCCTCGCGTCCCAACGCGAACCCAAACACAGCTAAGAACCGCACTGTTTCCGGCGGCAGCGCAAAGCGCGCGCTCGCCGCCGCTTTTCCAGAGACGGAGAAAACGAAATGCAAGAGTAACTCCCGCCGCGAGGCTCAACCATCGATATGGCGGCGTGAGGATCCGGAACCAACTGTGCGCACAATTAAACTGGATCAACCTCACGACTCTACGACCAAATACGCACGGGTCATGCCCATCGCGTCAGACTGGACTCCACGGAGCATTACACACGCACAGCCACTGATTCTGGATTCCGACGTCTGCGCACCAGACATCGCGTATCCGGCATGATTTAGGGGGCTTAGCCCCTAAATGTAGCCTCTGGCCACAAGGTACTCGTTCAAAGCGATCTTGGTTGGAACCAAAAGAGCGCATACCGTACCCTAAAACGCTTTCAACAAACGAAGCTCAAAACCGCGCTGTCAGCTTAAAGGAAGGCCAACTGGGAGCTAGCATGCAGTAAAACCGAGACGCTAGGCTCCTCCCGGACTAAATGCAATGCGGGAATAATTTCCAAACACAATCCGTGCAACCGCCATCCGCAATGGGAGCGTTCTCCACCCAGAGCGATGTCTCTCTAACGCGTCCGATCGGTAACAAGCGTTCCAAAACATTACATCGATACGCGAGCAAAGGCGGTTAGGCGAGTCACATCCCCCAAACAGTGAGCTGGCATCTTTCCCAGCAGACGTGAACGGCCGGAGGCGTAGGTGGGGTGACGCCCAACGCTACAGGCCTCGAAAAGTGCGGTAATTTCGACGCACACAGCGTTCTTGCGTAGCAGGATCAACCTGCCAGCATCCAACGCTGCGCCGAACGGCAAATACTCACGGCGCTTCTCGTAACGGGGATAAGTAAATTCCTGACATGCTGCGAAAAAGGGTTAATCCCTAAAGACAACGGTCAAGGTCCGCGCTTCCTCGTCGGGCAGGCGATATTGTGAGGACATTCGTGCGGCGCGCCCGCAACGAAACTTCGTGCGGCGTTCCTGCGACGAAGATGACCCCCAAAAAGAGCGCGAAACAGTGCCCTAATTCAACCGGAAACAGGTTTGGAAGCAGAATGCCTGCCTGATCGAGAATCAGGCCCCACGTTGGGCGCCAGTTTATGCGGGCATCTAACTCCGATTCCCTCAGACCCTGTTCCCGGATGAATGTGACACAGCAATACTTCGCTCTCGGCAAAAGGGTTTACTGACTCACTCATTGCCTTGGGGGGTTTCGGGATCGGGGAACGGTGATCAGCGAGGCCGGGGGAGAGTCCGCTGCCCCGCAGCTTCTCCAAGTCCCAGCGGTGGTCATCCACACCGCGTCATGGGCACGTCGTCCAGGTTCGCCGTTCGGTCCGTCCGTCGAGTCCGCCACTCGACGTCGCGCCCGCGCTGCCCCGCGCCAGCGTCCGTCTCCCGTCGATCCCGCGCCAGCGTCTTCGTCTCCTGTCCCGCTGCACGCTTGCCGTCCGCCGTTCGAGAGCCTCGCCGTCCAAGAGAGCGTCACCGTCGAAGAGAGAGCCTTCTTTGTCCGGCTTCCCCTTTTAAAGCCTTCGTCCCTTTGTCTTGGGAAGCCAGTCCGTGGGACGTCAGCTGGCTTAGGGGAGCGGTCCAGCCGGACCTTGTGCTGCGCGAGGTCACCGCCGCTCCCCCGAGGCGTGACGTATCTCGGAGGTTTGACGCGCTAAGCCTCTGCCGGAAATTGGGGCCCGGAGGGTCGGCGCGGGGGAGAGCAGCCAGATCTCCACAAGTTTCAGCCCAATACGATACCTAATTCAAAAGTTATGCGCAATTTTTAGAAAATTTCAATGAGAAAATGGATCCCATTTTTGCCCATTTTCGGTTTCTGGTGCCATAGAGCCCCATGTATTCGAAAACTCTGTCGGCCGCCATTTTCCCATTGAAATTTTCAAAAAATAATTTATAACTTTTGATTAAGTTATCGGATCGCGCTGAAACTTTGGCATCTGGTTGTGACCTCTAGTTCTACCTTTGGGCAGAGAATGAGCGTTCGGCGACTCCTAGTTTATTTTTGCGGTAAAAAAGAATGTGTAAATTTTCTTTTGTGACACCCTGTACATTGAAGTTGGGAGTTTTACTTTTCTCGAAAAATACAAGTACATATTCAGAGAATTCACTGCAAGTAAGTAAAATTTGTTTAAACAGTAGTACTTTTAGGTACCACGTACATAAAGTACTTCCCAACACTGCTTGTTTATTATTTTTTATATAAAAACGTTGGGGGAATTATTACAGGTTTTTTTAACGATCTTCGAATCTTTTAAGATCTGCATATTCTGAGTTTTGGGAGGAAAGGCAATGCAGAAAGGTAATATTTGCGTTGTCGTTTAGCACGCGATTCTTCGAGTACAGCACAAACTACGGGAGCACCAGATGAGTTTCAGAGCAGGTGCTGCATTTTGTTGCCTCCTTTGAGTGAGGATGCAGTGTGTGCACCTCCTGCAGAGGGCGAGAGTTTCTGCGTTGGGGAGAGGCGGGGACAAGCCCTTTCATCAAATGGGTCAAGTCTCCTTGAGCTTCGGGACAAAGGAAACGCCAGTCTTCGGCGCTATTCCCGCAGTTGCTCGGCCTCACTTGCGTTGCGTTTGTTCGCTCCCCGCGCCTCGTAGCAGTGTTGTTGCAGTAAAGGGGGGGGGGAGCTTGTGAAAATTGGGGGGGGGGGTATCGGACTCTCCAAAACATTTTCTTTCCCCCCTTTCTACGCCACATGCTTTCCCTCTTTGAAAATATCAGCTGATCTTCCAACATATTATCGCCTTTGTGCAGGAATGTTTGTTGATAGGCAGAACAACCACTAAAATTCGAAAGTAATTTGTAACTTGAGTAGAAGTTACTAAAAAATAATCAAACTGCTAATTACCGAAATAAAAATGCAATTGAAAGTTACTAAACTACCCAGAAGGGTAATTAAACTACAGTAACTTGAATAGAGTAGTTGAACTACGTACAAGTCTGCTTCATTCCCACTATAGTACAGCTTCGCTAGTCTTCCTTCTTCACCAAAATGGAAAGGCTCAAAGTTTTTTTTTTCACCCATGTGTATTTGCTGATATGTGGCGTAAGGTACGCTTCGAACAGTTTCCCGGGGGCGTTTGCATTTCCGCAAACGATAATTGTATCGGCAGCTCACAATGCTACTTCCAAGCACACCTTAAGTAGTGAAACGGTAGCGTTGAGGGCCTGCGTAGACGATTTGGTAAAATATTTGATCGTCTAAAACAGTGCTTATAATTACAAAACGGTTGTGGGCCTAGAAATGTACTGTGTGTAAATTAGTTTCTCGAAATTACCGTGCAATGATTTCGGGTTCCAGTATTACTAATTGAACACTGCTCAGTGAATCAAAGCAGCCTAGCACACGAGGAACTAAAAACACGATTTTTGCTGTGAAATCTACAATACTAATACTCCATTCACACTATCCTAAAGGTTCCTTTAGCTAAGGATCATTTATGGTCAGAATCGAATGCGGTCCCGATCCCTCGTGCGTGGCATGTGCTCGCGACGCATGAGTGCTGGCTGATTCGCCGAATGCAAAGGGTCCTATGTTAAAAGTACCTTTATGCTGGCCGTGTGAATATGTAATATAAGAGCGGTATATTTTCATTTTTTTCTTCGCGAAAATAGGGTCCTATGTCAAAGGTTCAGTCGCCGCGGGAGTTAATAGCTCCACGCGAGCGCGCGTCTTTTCCGAGGGGCGCTTGACTGGTGGCTTGCGATAGAACTAGAGATGACGACAGGACGAGTCCACGCAGAGTGGACGGGGAAGCCATCTCAGTTCAAAGGAATGGTTGTTATCATCGGGCGGGGGGTGCGTAGTTCGAATGAAAGTGGGAGATGATTCCGCAGAGTCACCTCCCATTTTCATTCGAACTACGCTCACCCCCGCAGATGATAACAACGGTTCCCTTGAATCGAGATGGCTTCCCCCGTCCCCTCCACATGGACTCGCCCTGACGTCATCTCTAGTTCTATCGCAAGCCACCAGTCAAGCGCCCCTCGGAAAAAGACGCGCGCTCGCGTGGAGCTATTAACTCCCGCGGCGACTGTATTTTTATGCTGGCCGTGTGAATATATGGTATGAGAGCGGTATACTTTCATTTTTTCTTCGCGATGACCCGAAGTATACCACGATGATTCGCAGTGTCACGCACGTAAGCCAAAAGAAACTCTCGATTTCGATACGAGCATAAGTCACACAGACTGCCATCGGTAACTATCACTTTTTCATTAAATATTCTGGTTTTCGTTCGGGGCCACATACCGCCGTGAGAGAAATAAAGGAACCAATATTCACGGACAGGTCGAACTGTCACGCCGCTATTGGTTCACTTCAGCTGCGGGGAAGACAAACATAAATTATTTGCTATCTATGGATAGCAAACAAGCTATTTTATAAGCGCATACAGGGATACTAAGTGCAGTGCAATTCTGGAAGTAACTGAAAAGTAACCGAGGAAAGAAACGAAGTAATTAAGTGATTACTTTTACAGCCCGTAATGTGCAAAGGTAATCAGTTAGTTTTACGGCCAAGCAACTGTAATTGTATATAATTACTTCTTTCAAGTAACGAACACAAGTCTGCGTGGAACCCAGATTAACAGCGGAGCAAAAGAAAAACATTTCGATAGAACAACACTGCTAACGCCGTCCGAGGAAGGCTGTCCCACAGGCAAATCTTCACTGCATCTCCGCCCGCGACCGTGCCAGCCCCACTGTACAGAGACTAAAGTCGCGTTCACACCAGCACTCTAAAGCACTCGCGGGATGCGGCTAGATGCCATCGGAAAAAAATCAAGTTGTCACACCGACATGCACGAAGAGCGAGTCGCTTCTCGAAAACTCTCGCTCCGAACGCCGCTGATTGGCTCGGTCGCTCCGCGACTAGATCGCATCGCAAAAAGTCAGGTCAGCTAACGACTGCTCGAAACGCCTCGCTTTTTTCCGCGATGGTCGCTTCTGCGATAAAAGGTATCACGCGAATGCTGCACATCGCCGGTGTGAACGCGCATTTAAGATCACACAATGCATTGCGACAGCCTCGGCACAGCGAAACTTGCTGGAGAGATTGGTCTATTCACTGAGTTAGCATATGGCATTCGATTCCGACCGCCTGTGTCCTCTGAATTCTAGCGATGGCTGTCTTACTTTTTTTACGGCATTCAGAAATCCACCGGTTCTTTACGAGCGTGGACCACCGGGCTGGTTCATTTACTTGCGTTTGACAACGACCGAGTGCGCCTAAGCCGATTCCTAAGCCTCATGTGACTGCTTACGACCGGCTGCCTTGCTGCGCAGCCTGTCGTAACCAGTCGCAAAAGCTTGTGAACAGCTCGTGCAGCAGCCGGTTGTTGCCTAACGACCCTTTCACACACTTGCGACTCCTTAGAATCGAGTGGCCTAAAACCCCTTAAAATCTCTTGTAACGGGCGCAGGTGTGCCAACGGGTCTTAAGGACCGTTCACACACTTGCAACTTCTTAGGACCGTGTGCCTTGAAACCTTTTAAAATCGTTTTCGACGAGAGAAGACACTGACACCCCGTATCTGCTAGATTTGGAACACTTAGCACAGACTCATATTTTGTGGGTTTTTGTTTTTATCATTATTCTTTTTTTTTTTTTTGCTTAAAGAACGTTTGCCAAAGTTATGAACCAGCATTTCTTATAGTTCGTACTTACGTTTGATCTCACAAGTACCGCGAACCTTCGCTCTGGTGAAATGCAGTTCCAGGGTCACCGTATGAACTTTATCCTGGTGTTCCCATATTCCATGGCTTACGCCGCCAAGGCTCAACTGACGCTTTCCCCTCCACGCGCCTCGTGTCCCGTGTTTTTGTTTGATACAAAAACAGTTTCAAGCAAAATTTGTTCTCTCTCTTTGTCTTTCTCTCTCTCTCTTCTCTGGCTCAGCCTCATCAATAGCGCTACGAAATTTTAAAATATTCCTGCTTACGCCATCAACTAGCTCGTGTGAAAAGAGTGAATGATTAGGACAGCATGGATTATTTTGCTTCAAAATAAATTAAGCTCTCATGACAAGGCTTGCATCCTTGTATATCCACTCTGACGAGTCCTTGCCCTTAGCGATAAAACAGAACAGTATGAGCAAGGCGGGAGCACGGGACAGCCAAACGTCGGAGTGAACACGGACGAAGCATGTGATCCTCTCAATGTCATCCTAGTGGCTCTTGGCCCTGCCGTAGACTCTTATCTGCGTTTTTGATTTCACCGGCATCAGTCTTGAGTGTGCTCCTCCGAGATGGCGCAGCAGAGCAGCTAGTGGACATCCCCAGGGGCAACCATCTTGGCGAACAAGGCTTCCCGCAGCCCGGGGCCTCCCGCGTAGCCGCCCGTGGACAGCTGAGGGAAATCGACTGGCCGCTCCCCCATCAGGTCCACCATGCCGTCCGATGGGCTTCATGACTCCAGCTGCTCGTAGCAGCCAAGGTACCTGGCGTAGGCCTTCTCTAGCAGGGTCCGGGCCACAGTACTTTACTTGGCCCGGGAGTGCCATCCGAAGAGGACTCCTTTGCGGGTAGTGTTTTTTCGTTCAACGGTCCATGAATGTTTTTCGTGATTTGCTCTACCCGGCGCCAAACAAGTGGGGAGCCCCACGTTGCGACACCAAATGTAGTGCTCTCACTCACCGCTTGTCCGAAGAGGTTCGTGCCATGATCGAGGCTGTTTCATTCTTGAGCCTGATCTTTCGGTGTTCGGCGATTAACGCCACCATGGCTGAACTGACGCGCTCCGATCCACGTGCCTGGTGCCCCGTGCCTTACCCCGCGATCGCACCTCGCGAACCCGCCGCATCATTGCCGAAGTCTCCAGTGTCATAAATTCCCACGCGCAATACAGGCAAGAAGCAACAAGAAGGCCAATGAAACGGACCAAGAACGGCAACTCCAGTTGCACCGCAGCCAAGACGTTAAGCAGGCGGGGACGTCACGCGAAACCCGAAACGAACGAAGAGGGTGAACTCTCGCGCCGACACAGCTGGACGCCAAGCAGGCAAAGACGGTCTCTCGAAAAGGACGAAGAGGGGCAACTTCGGCTCCTACGAGTGCGGGACGTGAAGCAGCCCAGGCGAGAATTGGCAAAGGAATTGAGCAACGACGACCGAATACAATGCTGGCAAACAAGTACTTTGAGAAGCATTTCCTCAGCGACTCACTCGGCGTGACGTCCAGTGTGAACGACCGCCTGCGCTGCCTGTCGGACGTGAATGTTGTGAAGGAGAGCTTCGCGGGACTGCTTTCGGTTGTGTTCACCGACAAGTCGGTGGACGGGTTTGTGGTGTGCGCAACGTGATAGAAGAGCCTCAACGTCGGTAAAGGCCGAACCACAAAGTTCGTATTTTCGGCGTATTTATGGGCGTCTTGGCGGACTTCATTCCGACGTATAGCGGGTGTATGGACGAACGTTTCCTCGACACCTCAGGGTCGGCGTAAATACGCGCGTGTTCGACGATGCGACCGAGACAGATCTCGGCGCTCCGGCGTATTTCGGCAAGGCGTATCCGGAAGCGCACGGCGCGGTGCCGGCCAATCAGCTCGCGAGTTGACAGCTGGAAGTTGTTCGAGGATAGGCTTGCCTAGCTCTGCGGCCGGCTGGCTGGCTTGACTCAGCCGCCGAAATGGGCGCTCGCTTGCCGCGTTCGTTGGTTTTATAGGCGAACTGTACGAAAGCGCTATATATCTTTTGACCGAGCGATGAACGACTGAGAGCCAAGAAAATATCATCTATGTCTCGGGCGATATGAAAAAATTATATAAGGAATGGTTTTGAGCAAAGATCGGTGGGGGGGGGGGGGGGGGGGGGCGGCGGCCGTCCTCCTGCCGGGACTTGTTAAGCAAATTGGCGATTGCAAGGTACATTTTTGAGACAAGCGCTCGCAAATGAGGCTTTCGTTGCTGATTAATATTCAGTTATGTCTGTCCCCTTGCGGAAGGCGATAATATAGGGGCAGATTTATATTTTGCCTTGTTTTATGAAAAGCGCGAGTCGGGCCACACTGCGCCAGACGCCGAGTAGACGTCAACTAAATGCTCTGTGTATTAGTTTGGCGGCGTTCCCCTCTTCCCTTCAGTGAAAAAAAAAACGCCCGCCAAATGCCGTGGTTACGCCCGCTGGAACGCGCGTAAATTTGTCGAGAATACGCCCTATGTGGGTCGGCCTTAACAGCTGTCCCGCAGCAACGCAGTATCCGTGTGGTACAAAATTGCTATCGTGGTTGAACGACAATCTAGCTGTCCATTAGCAAAAAACGTTCACAAGCCTGATGGCTTGGCGATGTAGACTTCACTGAAGAGGCGGAGCTGAAAATCCCGAAATATTAAAGCAAAATATGCTTTTTAATAACGAATTCTCGTAATCCCAGAAATTTCCCCATCTGTTAGTTCGTCCTTCCCTATACTTCCCCGCTTAATTCAAAATTTTCTGGTATAAGTGACGTTACGCGAACTTAGGGTATCACGTAGCCTTTCACTTAACACCGCAAAGTTCACATCACGTGACCATACACAACGCGTGGCGTGAAAACATGTGACGTCAATTTCCCCGCTGTTTACAAGAAATATGGAAGAAAAGGTGACATTATGGTATAATGACACCACAACATGAAACTGTGCAGTCAATTTCCCTCGATAAATTTAGCTAGGAACATCCTGTCGTTGTGACGTCCTGTCATGTGACCATTTCGTATGCCCTCAAGTCCCTGGTCATGTAACGTCATGGTGTCTCGTCACAACGACTTTGTGCCATCACGTCAATTTCTTCACTAAATGCGGTTGATTAACAAATGTTAAGGCTACGAGAGAATCAAGTAAAAATAATATCAAAGTGACGAAGGTTCGCTTTTTTTATTCTTCTACGACTGAGTGCAGTGTATGTGGTCTTTAAAACGAAAATTGTTTCTCGGCTGGATTTCATGCGAAAAACGTTACACACGAGTGTGACAGAATATCGTAATACACCTTTGAAGGAAACATCGAGCATACACAGTCGATTGGAGGCAATGCATAAGCAAACAAAGAGAATGCATTCGTAATTAAAAGTAACAATCGAGATTCCCCAAACTGCTTGTTGGGAATCAAATCCCAGACCGCGCGATCCGCAACTCGAAACCTTTGTGGGCTTCACGAGGAGGGGTGAAAAAGAGAGCAAACAGCAGGGCATAGCCTCCTCTATACGGAGAAAGCCTGGCACATCGACGGCGGAGCCATAGGCAACACCTCCTAGAAGAGAAGGCCAGAGCGCTCCGAGTGGTTACGTCACAATGGCGGAGGAAGGAAGTCCATAGCGCAACTATGTGAGAAAAATTTTGTGGCATCGACGTGAAAAAAACGTTTCTTGTCGAACGGCGCGGGGTGTTCGTGAGCGTTTATCTGACGTTAATATATGTTTTAAAAGCGCAGTATTGTACAATTTATTATATATACAATATAAACATAATATACAACGCGCTATCAAGGTTGAAAGTACTAATTTTTTTATTTATGATTATCCCCGTAACCCCGGGATTATACGTGCAATCCCGCAGATCCCCACACTCTTCGAATGAACCGGTCGGCTGCGACGTTTTCTTCCCTCGTACGGGCTCCGATTCTGGTAAATTTACGTTGTGTGTGAGCTGCTGACTGTCTAAGAAGGAACCCTGAGACTTTCAGAAGGGAAGGGAACCGAAAACAATCCAGTCATCGCTGCAGGGAGCGCACGCGAGCAAGAGATGGGTCGACGACGTTAAGCTGGTTAAGCCTCCCACACTGCTGCCACCCACTGCTCGTGCGTGTGTGTGTGTGTGTGTGGTTTTTTATCCTTCCCGTGGTTTCTTGATCGTCACCGAAGTCTCGGGTAGTTTTGTTGTGTTCGCTTGATACTACGGCATTTACGTGGATTCGCGGAACAAGTCCTGCTACGGTTTGAGTGACATATATGGCAACCAGCAAACGATGACACTGGTCGATTATCGAGAGACCTAAAGTTCGTGTTCAAATGTTTTCGCCACGGCTATTGTGGGACGTGTTGATACGATCGACAGGTGAGTAACAACTTATTTACGGGCTTTCTTGGTCATGTGGGTCGCGAGTAAAGTGCTGCAGTCGGGTTGTTTTTTCGTTTTTGTTTTTCATGACAGAACGGCATCTCGTTTGTCGTTATCCGTGTGCGGTTGCATCGACATTTGTAAATATGCGTGGTAATATCTTAGTTTTCACTGGGAGGTGAATAACAAATTTGTGTGATTATACAAAGTGCGTTGTATGTGCTTATGTGTTTATTTATACTAATGCTATTTTATAGCCTTTACCGCTTTTATACTAGAATCTTAACTGTATTAAGGTAATAGTATTATCGTATACAAAATAAGATATCTGGTTCTAGGGCAGCTCGAGCCCATAGGGAGAAGTAAATTAGTTGACTGTTAAGAGCAAGTTTAGTACCCCTGCCACACGGAAAAGATAATATATTTTCATTAAATGATATGGGACTTAATCAGCTCGCGGTCTTGAGTGATTATACGAGCGTCACAAGCTGATTTGTCGACCCCATAATGTCATTCGATCGAAATTACATTACTTTTGCATGTGGCCGGGGTATGATGCAAGAATTCAGTCACTGCACGCGATAACATCGCTTACATGATCGTAAGTGACACTTGTCTAGCCGTGTCCGCGTTGACTACGTCTACCTGATTTTTAACTGCGATTTGTCTTGCTTTGTCCAATCACTGCGTGTCTCGCCATTTTGTCGAAGTATTTCTGTGTAAAATATGCATTCCTACAGCAATTATTGCGTGGCTCAATGTTTTCTCTTATATGCCTACCCCGTACCATTTCATCCCGATTATTTAGCGGTGTAATATTTTGCCCGTGTAATAAAATATTTTCGTGACCCGTCGCTATGTGCAGCTTTCATTTTAGCTAATAAGACACGTGTATGTGACTAAAGCGCGTTACGACGGTCGATCCACGCGCGTTGCCTTCGCTTCACCGCGCACCCCCGATGGCCTTCCTTCGCGACGTCACGAGAAGAGCACTACGGCCTTGTCTTCAAGGAGGTGTTGCCATAGGGCGCGCGGTCGAAGAAAGAAGGAGAGGAGGAGCGCGCGAAGCGGTGACTAATATGGTAGCGCAGAGCAGAAAGGGCAGAGATAGCCTGCGAGCGCTTGGGTCACGAGCGGCCGCTCCCCGAGCCACGTTTGTTTTCGTGTTTTCGTCACCGTCGTTTTGTACTCCGAGAGCAACACCTGCGGCGATTCGAAAGGGCGCGTGCACCAATGTACCATGCCGGTAACGTCGGCGGAGTTGTCGGCGTGCGAGCGGAGTGCGTCATCGTCGGACCATCGTATCGTGCCGCGGAAGAACCATGCAGTTTTGACTAAACGAAACCGACGGCCGCGACCGTCGGTTTCGCGTTCAAGGACCGTTGCGGAGATGCGGGCGCAGGGAGAAACGGGAAAGGGTTGACGTTGAGTTTCTCCTCTCCACGATACCGAAAAGAAGCGTGGAGAAAAAAACAGTGTTTCTGCGTTTGGCCACTCGCTCTTGTGTGGCGCTAGCAGGCAATCTCCCCCTTCGCTCTCGATTCCCCGCCCCTCCTTTCCCATTCACGGCGGCCGTCTCTTCTCGCGACGTGCCAGGCCTTGGCCAGGAGAGTAGGGCTCCGTGTTTTCGGAGTTTATTTTTCGTCAAATTCGGAGGGTGTTTTTCGGAGTTTATTTTTTGCCGAAGATTCGGAGTTTATCGGAGTTTATATTTGTTTGATTCCCCATTCTCCGAAATTCGGAGTTTAATTTCGCAGTGTTTCCTATTGAAAATAAATATGTAAATAATAACCGGATGTAAACGTATGCCAGATAAAAAATAAAACGCGCTTGTATCGATTAAAATTTCTTCAGTTGAATTTGACGTTCGTGCCATTGCCATTGGCAATATTAATTTGTCCCACGACAAACGTCGCACACAAGTGTTGCTTCGATAAACGTCGATACCTTAAAGTCAATAAACTCCCGGGGCAGTCGCTACGAAGCTCGTAGTCATCCCATCCTATTCCATCAATCTAGCCCGCGGCCGCGCGAGGTGGAGTGGTTAAGGATGTAATAGAGAGTTTCAACTGTCCCTTTTTCTATTTAATACAATCTCTATGGTCCATAGCTTTCACTGTTACAAAACATACCTTCTCCTTTCTCTAAATCACAAATCGCATGGCTCAAACTGGAAACCAAAAGAGTGGCTTTTGTCGTGACCCGAATGTACAATGACCTGTTGCCCTGAATCAACCTCGACGAGACAAGCGGCAAGACCCCTTTTGACAACGGTCTGAGATTTGAAAGATAATTATGGTGCCATTTTCCCAGGACCATTGACCCCGTGCTGATCAAATTGTAAAAAAAAAAAGTATTTTACGTTTTTTTTTGCGGGGGGGGGGGGGGTGGCATTGGCACATAAACATTCGGAGTTTATCGGATAAATCCGAATTGACCAAAATTTTACCGGCGGGTGTTTTTCGGAGTTTTTCGGATTTATCCGAAAACACGGAGCCCTAGCTATGAGCAGGGCCATGTATGACTCATGGGAGCCTGCGTAAACAGGTGATCGTCGGCGCGCGCAGCTGACTCCCGAATAACCAAGCGTAGCTCCCCACTTGATCCCAGAACGTCACGCTGCTGATCATAACGCACCGACGAATAGCGCAGCAAGCGTATGGCATCACGACTTAGCACAGTAGCCGGTAAATAGATTAGCGGGTACAGTAAAGCTCCTCCTCTCGCGGTCACTTCAGTTACTACAAGGCGTGCCCCTCGCAATCCAAGAGCACTAACAACTCAAGATGTCAAAGCCACCCTCGGAAGAAGCAGAACGCAAATACTTCACTAGGAGAATACGTTATACTTCGCTCATTTGCATTAGGCAGCGCAACTTCAGCGCCAAATCCCCTCCAAGTGATTTGAAAAACCCCTGTCCGACTGAACGCATGCGCATCCTGCTCTCCTCTTCGCTCTGCACCAATTGAATGGGCAGCCACCGACACGCGGATATACCAGATTTGCCAAGAGTGAAGAGACGGCTCCCTCTGTTGTCTAGAGTGGTTTCCACTACGATGGAAGGCGGTAACAACGCCTCCCAGTTCAAAGTAAAAAACCGCAAGGTTTTTCACTTTGAATTATGAGGAGTTGCTCCCATTCGTACTATGCAAAAGCCGGCAGCGCTAAGGCCATTGGAGTTTCGCGAAATAAGATGAAATCCCTACGCGTAAAGTATTTGCAGCGCCCATGGAAACGTTTTAATACGCGTACCTCTCAACACTTAAATCCCGAATACTTCTAAATTTTTCTAGATCATTTTCATAAATCGGCTGAGCACATCTGTGTGTCACACGTTCAACTCATCCAAGACCACCCAGAGCTTCACTTTACCAAGCATAACTATACTCGGGGATAACTTTTCTTGGCAATGCAGTCAGAATGGGGGAGGGCACGCGTGCCCTCTCCCATTTTTATTGCTGATTAAGCTACGCGCTCGCCCTCCTTCGCTCTTCGGAAATGTCAAGAAAAGTTGTTTCCCATATTATCATAATGCAAGCATTGTGCAAATACGACATAATCTGTGCTCCTTGGATTTACGAGAATGATCAACACAAGTTTAAATTTTTTTAACATACGTTGATTATTGCTTAGGTAACCGTAATACTTGGCCAGCATAGTTGATTCACAAACGACACTCAAGTGACTTAGCTCTAAATGGCAGCGGTTACGATAAGTCAGGGTGATGTCCGTGCTGCCCATCTGACATCCAAGATATATCGCTGAATCAACATGGTAGCGGAACAATCTTATTCACCCGGCACGCATATTAGCGCGGTACTGTGTTCTGCCTAATTCGTTTAATGTTTTAGAACGTTTGTTTGCAGCTAGATCAGTTTTAGCACAGAATGGCTTTACACACTTATGTTCGTGAAAAAACAAAAAAACAAACGCAGGTTAGATATCCTGTTTGAGCGCAAACCTCACGTAACGTGTGTGGTTTGCGTTAGGCCGGCCCCACTCACATCAGCCCAAAACCACACACCTCATGTCTGTTTTCAACTCAGCCCACTCTATGCTCTCCAGTATTTGTCAGCATAATCCCTCTTTTGCACATTTATTCTGGATAAAACAAGAGGCTCTTGTGTGAACATATGTACATTTATATACACGATATATTTTTATATTACCCTCCGCAGTAGTTTTCCTCAGTGCCACGGCGATGAACTGCATAAGTGCGAGCAGGGTCTGTGCCTATATAAACGCTGGCCTCGTCTTATATGGTTGTAGCGTGGTGTGCGACTTTAGATGTGGTGATCAATCAGTTGATATGACGCAAAGCCGCCTGATAGCCCCTCTCTTGTGGAGCTGCTCCTTGCCCAGTTGTTCGTAATACACCCGCTTGTCGCGCAGCTGCTCGGCGCGCAGCTGGGAGGCTCCGTTGAGTTCGTGTTGTATCGGGATGGGAATCACTCGGTCCCAAGTTTAATCACTGACGGGAGTGTTTTCTTTATTTCGTTTTTAAACAGGGCATATGAGCCTACGCGCTTCGTTTATCCCGTCAAGCCATCTGTAAATATCGACCGTTTCAGTTGATAGTGTCGGTTTTTATACAACACACTGTTGATAAAACACACTCTGTGTTCAAAACTGTAACGCTCCACTGTGACACGTAGGTTAAACCGATATGGGGCATATAGCGGCATAGGTGCCTTCAACTGAAGGAAATGCATTAAAAATAATGAGTAGTGAATAGTAAGAAACTAATTAAGATATTGTACAAAATTTAGTTTTTCAGATGCAGTTTAATGTACTAATGTATGAGCAAAAACCCCTTCACCACAGTAACCTCATGAAAGAGTATGGCATAGGAAAAGCCTGGAACATTAGAGGGACTAGCTATGACAAGAATGATTCCCCATAGTGCCTGAGATTCCAGTAATGCACGCGTCAGCATCGCGGGTAATTTTTTTTGGCGTCTAAAGACTTGTTGAATGTGAGCAGTTCATGGTTTACCTCAATTCATCCTCCATTTCACAGAAAAAGGTACTGCTATTTCTGGAAAGCCGATTTGTTCGAAAGCTTCCCTACGTGTGCAAAAAGCACCATACTCACCGAGAGCCAGGTGTTCTCTATCCGCTTAACATGAGGAATGGGGGCAGTGTTACTACTGTTGAAACCTCTATATGAAATTGTACCATTTTACCTTTTGCTCACATACTATAGAGCAAGCCAGAGGTCTGAAGTCCCGATGCAACATGGCGCACTTCGTTGAGTACGTTGTGTTCGCAGTCTTGATGGCTACAAATTTTGGTTTGGGTCTTTACTTCTCCATCCGAAAGAAGAACAGCATCGTGACATTGGACGAGGTTTTCCTGGGCAGTCGAACCCTGAAGACACTGCCACTCGCCATGTCAGCTTTCGCCTCGATGATGTCTTCTGGAATGATTGTAGTCATGCCGGCCTATTATTACAAGCATGGCTTCCACATGGGGTACATGTTCCTCGGACTTGTCATCCTTATTCCTGTGACCACCCGTATCATCATTCCCGTGCTCTACCGTTTGAAAGTTACGTCTATTTTTGAGGTAAGAAAATCCTAAATTTTCCACCGAATCAAAGTTCGGGTGGTAGTAAAACTTGTCGATGTTTTTTGTTTCGATTTAGTTGGACAACATTTATTGGGAGCCTCCGAACGTTTAGCACTCCTGAGTACATGCACTTTTGACATGACTGGCAGAACACAGGTTATCGTTGAGATAAAGGATTATAATAAGCAAAATAAAGACTGTGAGAGAATGGCTGCAAAATATACTTGTAATGTATACGGGCTTTATTGTAGCTGGAGTCAGGTAAGATGATGCATTAAGAAATTTGTCTCTCTTGTCACTCCTCAATCTCGACTGGGCAATACCGTATAGAGGCTTGCGCGAGACCATGATACAGTGCTACTTCCGGCTCAAAATCTCGGTGGAATCCATGTCAGCGAATTTCACCTGATTTCGTCTTGTGTATTTCTATGCCCGGACACTGTGGAGGCAGTGCTTTCCAGATCGCTTGATTATTTTAGCATCATGATCCACTGCTCTAGCCAAAATAGTCGGCAACATAGAGGAGCATGGCCGACCTCAATGCTTATACACACCGATCTTCATTCGGTGCTAAAACGGGCCAGCCCTTGGCAAGTGGGATCCTAAGCGGGGAAAATGACCCCAGTGAATTCCGCCAAATAGCGACAAAACAACAACAACAACCACAACGGTTGGAATTAGGTGTCCAAAATACAGGTCGTTATCACATCTTGAGTTCTGCTTGCCTCTATGCTCTACCAACATCAAAGATAACGGAAATAAAAAAATCGCTTGCGCGCCAAAGAATAGGCACAATAGCGTAAAGAGTTACCTGCAAGAATACACAAGGCTTATTTACGTTAGGTCTCGTGTTCTTCACACAAGTAAAACCGGAACTGACATCAGGCGCAAGCGATTTATAGAGCACGGATCGCCACATAGGCACCGCGCAAAATACGTCAACGTTGTCGAGGTTCTACGCGCGGAGAGCTCAGCAAGGTCACGGAGAGCAGCTAGGCGATAAAAAAACCGCACTTCGGTTATACATACAGACAAATTATCAGCCCCGTACTCAGTGAGTGAGTAGCCCACAAGACTCATTGTCCTCCAGAAAAGACACAGTTTGTGTGCCGTGTGCAGTAAGTTCTACACGTGTTGAATTTAAGTGAAAATTTTCTCCCTTTTCTAAGCTTCACCGGTTATTTTTAAACTGGGGAGTTTAGACTACATAACTGGGGTTCCGATACACCGTAGTTTAAGTCGCACAACTGCGAGGCACTCATTTAAAAGTGAATAAAGTAGGTCCTCGAAATATACAGGACATAGAGATAGATATGGCGAACATATAAAAGTGTCTCGGTGCGTGAACCAATGAGGGAAACATGCCTAGACGAATAAAAGAGACATGGAATTGGGACACGTAAAAGAACATTGGCTATTATGAAACAGAAGGCACTATGAGAATAATGTACACTAAGTTGGGCTGGTGTATAGAAAAGTAAAAAAAAAAGACAGGGCTAATTTTAGTCTTTCATTCACGTGCAAAAGTTCTGAAGTCCAAACGAGTTTTTTGATAGGACGATAAGCGCCATCGCGGGAGGAGAGCTCTCGGGGTCATATGGCCAGTTTTGTCGAATTGTAAATCATTTCTCATGTTGTGGAGAAACAACAAAGCTCAAAGAAACAAAGAAAAACGTGATTTGAACGCGCGTAAAATATGGCAAATATTTTTTAACCCTCCAAAAACGCAGTTTTTAATTTTTGCTTGTCTGAAATTGGATAGAGCTACAGCCAGAGTAGTCCAAGGCAGTCTTGTATAGTTTATATGCTCAATGTCGTGTTTAGAACAAGTATACATCTTTCCGAGAAACCCTCGGCCCCAAACATAAGAGTACTTTTTTTTAAGACCACTTAATGGGTTTGAGGCTAGTCTCTCACCTGTGTCCCTGGTAACCCTAAGCGTGTGAACTGTTTATTTGGATAGGCGCAATTTGAGACATTGATGACGGCTAAATTCTCGCTTTTTCCGGTTGCTTTTTTCTTCATTCCATGATGTATGTATTTTCCACATAATATTGAGAAAGCATCAAAACACATTAACAACAAAACAAAATGTACACATTTTCTTTTTTCTTTTTTGAGGGTGTTGTGCGTGACAGAGCGAAATCGACTGAAATATGTTTTATTTTAAGATGAGTTTGAACCGGACCGCACGCTCAGACGTGGAAATCGATAAAAGGCTTAGCTGTCGAAAATAATTTGCAACAAAGATAGCCGAAAGGTATGCATATTTCACGCGCACAAATAACGTGGTTACCGATCTTCACGACAAGGCACGATCTTGAAAATCAGCGAGTCTCAACCTTCGAACGGTATAATGTACATTAATGCAAATACTAAATAACTCCGTGCGAACGAACTTTTTTATGATGAGGCTTGACTGGTGGCTTATGTTGGAACTAGCGCTGACGTCAGGACTCGTCCATGTGGAGCAGATAGAGGGGAGATGAGAGCCCGTCAACGCAAACTGCCGTTATCATCTGTCTTTTTGAGAATCCTCTCCCCCTTTCAATCAGACCGCGGTGACACAAGCGCAGATGAAAACGGCAGTTCGGGGTGATAGGCTTCCACTGTCTGCTTCACATGGACGAGTCCTGACGTCAGCTCTAGTTCACACAGTAAGCCGCCAATCGAGCGCTCCTCAGAAAAAAGAAAAAAAGAAAAAGCCCGCTCGCGTGAAGCTATGAAAGTATGTGCGTGACTGTCCGTACCACCGTGTGCAGTGTTATCCGAAAAATTATTTAAAAATATCCCAAATAAAACAGCACAACAGTCACATCTCGATGATCGGACGGAACCAAATAGGAACTCGTTTTGGGGCACAATAAGGGAAGAGCTCTTCTTTCACAACACCAAAGCAAAGTAACGGACGCGATTGGTCATTCACAACATCATCCCGAACAGCTATTTTAGGGCTCCAGCTGTCGGTGGCTCCAGCTGTCGACGCCGTGAGCGTAAACGAGAACTTTCCCAGCTAAATTTAGCGGAAAATTCACGTCGCGTGACCTATGTACCAATTCAGTCTCCCCGTTTAATTTCGCGGGAAACTTTGTCACGGGACGTACAGGCAATTTCAGGTTCCCCACTATGTTTAGCGGACAAATTGACGTCACGCGACCCATCCACCAATTCCATTTCCCCGCTAAATTCAGTGGAAACATTCACGTCAGGTGACCGGCACTAATTAAGTTTCCCGCGAAACTTGGTGGGAAAATTGATGTCACGTCACCTTACAACACTGGACCGACAGAAAAATTAAGGTTCCCCGCTAAATTCAGCGGAATACTTAAGGCACGTGATCTATTCACCAATTTCAGGTTCCCACTCAAATTCAGTGGAAAAAGTGACGTCACGTGACCTATGCACCGATTCAGTTTCGCAGCAAAATTTTATGGGAAAATTCAAGTCACGTGACCTGACTTCACGGGACCTACAGGTAAATTCAGGTTCCCTGCTGAAATTTATCATAAAAATTGACTTCACGTGACCTCTACACCAATTCAGTTTTCCATCTAAATTTAAGGGAAAACACATCACAACCTTAAAATCATTTATTCATCAACGATGTATCGACGCTAGCTCGTTGCGCACTGGGCTCGGCCTCTCTCAATATATAAACAGTCACTGGCCGTTTGTCCTAATTACTTCGGTACCTCGTGCCTTAACATCCGGCGCAGCCGACGACATTCTTTTGAAAAGGTGACCTTCGTATGTAGGAAACCCGACATTTTAGGCACTTTTTCACTTCAAACAAATTAAAAAGACACCTTGGGAGCCCGCAGATTCTTTCGTGCATAGAATTAGCGACCTAATTTCGCTTTACACTATATATATAAGCTGAATATGTATTTACTAAATAACAGTCGCCTTGAGCCCATTTCCCATATAGAAATTACTTACTTTACACATGTTTTTAATATTCTCTGTCTGATAAATTTTGACTGACCGGAGGGCAATTTTACTAGATTTGCAGGTATGTGATCTGTTTCATTTGTACGCGCCATCCCTACATACTCAGGCCTTCGGAACGCACGTGAGCAACTCAGCTGTTGACGTGCATTTCACGTTTATTAAACAATGTATACATATTCTTGAATACTAAAAAATTCGACTTCTTGATGGTGAAATCTGAGAAATGATAAGCACTTTCGTGATTTTACGTCACCGTTACAGTACGTCCGCATGCGAGTTCCAGAACAAAAACTTCTCTTGCCACGTGCCTGCTTTACTTCTTCTCATGGTGAGTTGATGCGCCCTCACATGGTCGGTCTTTGAGTCCCTAGTCAAAGCCTCAGTTACCTCGACGCACCGTCTCAAGAAGTGCTGAAGAGGTCTAGACTCAGCATACACGTGACAGCGCTAATGCTTCATCTTTCAGCAAAGCACTGGAGCTGTATCCATATTCGCCTCTTCGGTTGCCATATCTGCGGGTAAATCCTCGGCTTCTCGTATTCGATTTCTTTCTTGACCTGGAGCTGTAATGTAGGAAATTACAGTAGCGTTATGATGGCCTTAAGAAATTATCAGAAGTACTACCGTGTCAAATTTGGGTATTTGAAGACTCATAATCATTATCCCTGTTTTTTTTTTTAAGTTTCCCAATTAGCAGCAGTTCAGTAGTTGGTCCTAGTTGAATGTCTCTTGTTTTCCAGGTCGAGACGAGATGAAGATTCTTTGGTCATACAAACTGGCGTTGTCTATGTTCTAACGTCGTGGTGCAGGGATGTCAGTCGATGTACAAGACATTTTGTACGCATGTTGATCGATTTTTTTCTGGAACTTCCTATTCCAAGATGGCAGAAGTTCTAACTGTGTAAATAACGGTCGTTTGGGTGTCTTTTGTGATCTACTTCAAAAGACGATCCTCTAAGCCTTGGTATGGATCGTTCTATCTAAGCTCCTGGTCAGGCTGTCGGTTGCCAACCGTTTATTTTTAAAATGCCGTTCCACTACCGAGTGCACTTCTTTCTCCAGTTGTTCTGCTCCATGCCATGTGAACATCCTCACTGCGTATAATAAGCTATACTAGAAAAACTACGTGAAGGAAGGTTCATCAAGCAATTATTACATCCTACTTGGGATTTCCAGGAGTAAGCTTCCAGCCTGCAGCAAGAGAGGGTGCCGGTTCTACAAGGAGAACCGTTGAATAGCTAAATAGGATCTCAATTTACGTGGATAGTTGTGACAAGCTAATTGCTCACACGGTATGACGCCGTGACCACGTCAGGATGGTGCTCGGTATACTCCGTTCGTCCACAACTGAGACTGCAGCTAGAGCAACAGGCGCGAGCTAGCACGCACTCCTGGTTTTAGACGTGCCTTTCTGGTGCAGCGTTCGCTCTACGGATGAACGTTACAAAGCCGTGATCTTGTGCTTTCGTGATTGTGGCATAGGCTGCAATCTCACCTTAAAGTTGAGCGGAGTAAATGGCGTACAGCTCTTAGCAAATATTTTCACTTCTACAAACAAAAAGAAAAAACCTGCAAATTTACAAAAAAATATATAATATTAAGCTTTTAAGAAGGTGCGGCACCATAGCACAATTCTCAATAAATGCAGTGAAAATATCCCATAGCTAAAGTGCCAAACCTAAAAAGTATCAAAATTTCTAAAGCCAGACACTTGGAGCGCATTATTTTGCTCCTGATTATTTTGTGTTAAAAGTTTACTGAAAACACGTTTTGCTTGGGTTGCAAACGAGCATTTGGTTATAGATCCCCAGTGAAGATGAATGTATATTTATGATTGCAGTTTCATATCAGTTAAAAATATAATAATAAATGTGAATGTGTTGAACAAATTGACAAAACCTTCGAATTCTCCACCGCTTTTCCTGGTTAGAGAGGCCACAACCGTCATTGATTGACAGTTTAGGTCGGCCAAGAATATTTCCGAGTGTGGTTGGAAAATATCCCACTCACCAGAATCACCAGTGAGAGGATGCTAGTCAGCTCCTAAATTTGCCACCAGTTCACGTGCCGTTTGTTGCTCTTACCAGGTATCTTTTGAAGAACACATTTTAGCTATTCCATGCATTTCCTGTGCTACTTTTATGCACAACAGTTTCAAAGCTTGGTTTGATTCTACAGTTGTTCTCAAGGCGATGCGCTTGTGTCCGCAGTGAGCAAAATAAAAACAAATAACATTAACCTTTCTATTTCTTAAAATACCTTCCAAGAAGGTACAACACATTTTGGAAGTAAACATCAATAAAAATAGAAGAAACAAAAATATTCCAATGAACACATAAAAACAACTGAAGGTATGCTTAATTGACGAACAAAACAATCACTTAACATTTTAGTGCAGTAAAGCTCATTCATATCGGCAGCAATAATATCTAAGGCAAACAGAGGATATCTAAAGCCTGAGATTTTATCAGACTGTAACATTTTACATTTTTATTTTAAGCTTTCAAGTTTGATATGAGTAAGCTAATTTTTTATCTGAAAAGACGATAAAATGCACTATTCAGCATAAAAATTATTATGCTGCGCCCTGTCGTAGTCATCTCTAACCAGTCGTATATTAAAAACAGTGTTCTCATAAATGCTGAATCAATTAAAGTGGATTTATTTAAACTACCTCACGAGCTTTATTGTTGCTACAGATCACAGAAGCCAACTTTCGTTTACTAGTGACAAAAACTGTTGTGATGAAGATGTTTTGAAGCTTTAAAAGCTCAGTCTAAAAAATGCATAACTGGACTGCATTTGTGGTACCTGAACACAAGCAAGAAGCCGTTATTCCCGCGCAATGTCGGCATTTATTTCTCTAATGTGAAATGATGAATTACGGACTCGATATTTCTTTTTGCAGTGTTCCACATTCCCGTTATGTGGAGCAGTCTTACGATTGGTGTGCTGGCACCATCTATACGGCTCTTGTGAGTATTGTCATAAATATAATGCATCAACATAAATGTTTACATTTCTCAAGTCTTTATCGTGAGCGCGAGATTAAAGAAATATGAGACGCACTCACGCGGAGACTACCGCATCAGTGTTTTATTCTAAACGACGGAGTCTCAGAATAGTTATTCAAATCCAGTTCACCGACATTATGGTCGATGTATTACTACAGAGCTGAATAATTGACGTGTAGTAGTTTTTTAGAGCTACCTAGAGGATTGAATCTCCGTTTTTTTATTTAGCGATATCGTGTTAGCCTAAGAGATTACGTATTAAGGCGACAACATACATTGAAAATAATTTGTAAACTGTTTGAACTACTTTTTCATGCTATCAATCTAAACAGTAGCATTTTTACTACATGCTTGGAAAAGCTAACGACGGCACCGTAAAACGCAGAAAGTCTGGTGAAGTCAGTTTGTAAACGCTTTTCAATAAGTTGTTGCGAGAGCGAAAGTCAGGATTACGCCATCTCCAACTTGTGCTAGAAAGGTTGTTTTAATAAAAATGAAGACTCAATTTCGTAGACAGCAAGTACGTGTACCAGTGAGGCAGTCATTGAACACTGTTTTGTAATTCGTTAATAATTATTTTTTAATAAAATGTTCTTAATGCGTTCAATAGAAGAAAATTAATCCTGCGCAGATATTGGAGCGTGATCAATTAATCTTACTATGAACCAGCGCATAAATTTATCGCGATATTTTTAGCCGGTTAAGTGGCTGAAAACGAGTGATACAAAATAAGGTATAAGTAAAACGCTTTTTTTGTTTCTATTAGTCTCACGCTGTCAAAAACGCCAGCATCAATTACAGAAGCAAGAATACGCGTCGTAAAAAGACGACAAAAAATGAAAAACACACAATCTTTTGGCGGTGGAATATTGACATCGGCGTCAAATTAAGAAAAAAAAAAAAGGAAGGCTGGGGGTCACGGTACCTTGGACATGACTTTTCGCATAACCCAACGTCATCCGTTCCGACAGGCGTTTTACTTCAACAAAAAGTTGCAGGCGCTTCCAGCAAGCCTAATTGCCATACGCGCACCGCATCGCTCATTAAGGCTGGTTCACACACTTGCGACTGCAGCGGCTGCAGCCGCTGCAGCGACGTCGCAAGCCCCTGCAGCTGCAGCGGCTTGCGGCGTACGAGTTGACTATGGCAACAGCTGCGTCGGCTCCAACAAAACCGGTTCTTACCAAGTTTTATTGGAGCCGACGCAGCTGTTGCCATAGCGACTCGCACGTTGCAAGCCGTTGCAGTTACACTCTATCGGACTCAACGCAAGTGTGTGAACCAGTCTTTAGGCAGACAGAGTGGTGGGAGCTACGCACTCGCCGATCCAATCAACCTCCTGCCTTTCATTCACTAACACTACTCTCTAGAGCGTGAGAACGTGTGAAAAAAAATGTATGTACGACTAACGCACCAAGCACGTACGTTCTACCGCTTTCTCAGCGAAAGGTTCATCGGAGTATAGGTAAACAACTGGCTTAAGCAGATACATCTTTTAACATATTCCGCCGACCCCTGTAAAAATGGTCAGATAACAAACAAACATAAACCACAACACGAAGAAAATCTTACGCACACGGGTCCCTTAGGCCACTCGAGACAATTGTTGGCCCTTTTGTGTCATTACCCTTGGGGACTCGAACGAGGTGATGCTGGACGCAATGATTAGAACTGACCCCTGCACAGTGAACTCTGTCATCAGTTGAAAATGTACATTACATTAAGCCGCTAGTCAGAGGGAAATGTGTCGTTCAAGGGAAAAACCTGTATTTCATTATTTTTAAGTCTTTTGAATGAAAATCAATTCGACCAGTTATTTTAGTAATATATGTTAAAGGTGACGTTTAGTCAGTTTACCTGTTTTAATCAAATACTAGTCCTAATGATTTATTTTTGCTTTTACTGAAAAAAAAAAAGAAATTAGAATATATCTTTTTTTGTGAAATCTGTCAGTAGATGTGACAAGAGAAGACCAAGAAAAAAATACTATTCTTATTTGATACTTAGGACATATTTTCAATTTGAATGTGAGATCTTTTTATAATTTTTTAAAGAATATTAGCTAATAACTAGGCTTAAGTGACTAGGGTAAAGCATGACCGCTTGCAATAGTGCCGCGGAAGTATGATAGATTCCAAGATTTGCTTACAGGGTGGGCTGAGGGCGTGGTGTGGACCGACTGCGTTCAAGCCGTGCTTGGCTTGCTTGCTCCTCTGACGATCATCATCAAAATCGTCTACGACTCCAAGAAAGGAAACGTCAAAATTCGCCCTCTGAGTGACTTTGATATCAAGCCGATACCTCTTTGAGTAAGTAACAAAGCTTTCAAAAATAAAATTAAAAAATCTTTATTTTTCAGAAGTCGATTTATGTTTTGCATCCCACTTCGCTCTAATGCCATTTAAACAGTAAACAGATAATTGTAATATTACTTGCTTTTTGAATTAAAAAAAATGAAAGACGTTTACAAATTTTTGTAACGCGAAATTAGACCGCAGCTCTTGAGGAGGAGGAGGGGAGGGTACGGAGGGGAGGGTGTGCCCCTCCTCCTCCTCCGTAGAATTCAGATTGGTGTTGAGGTCACGTGACGCCAGTTTTTTCGCTAGATCTGGCGGAGAAACTGAATCTGTTCTTGGGTGAGACGACACAAAGCTATGTGACGTCATTTTCCCACTAAATTTAGCGGGAAAATGTACGTGTCGTGACCTCAACACCAATTCAAATTAACGGCTAAATTTAGCAGGGTGGTTACGCCGACGCCGATGGCGAGGCCGACGCTGACGCCGCTAAACCCGCAAACGGGCGGAAAAGAGCGGCGCTCTAAAAATAAAGTAGCTGCGGAAAGTAACAGCTAGAAATCACAATAGCTCTGTAGTCAATCATTCGTACGTGAAACAAGATATAGCTACTGTATCTTATTCTTTGCCCAAATGACTGAATACGGAACTACCCATTTCTAGTTCTGGATCTTCCGATATAGTTACTTTTGTTTCTCTGCTTTAAATTAAAAGAAAAGAAGACGGAACTAACATTTAATGCTCAAGAATGAATGATGACTAGTCTTTAGGATTATATAAGGTGTATAACCAACTATTAAGAATAATTTTAAAAGAAAGGCACTTTAAGCAAAAATATGAAAGACGTTTAAAATTCCCTGTAACGCCGAATTAGAGTGCAGCTTATGAGGAGGGGCAGGGGAAGTTACGGAGAAGAAGCTATGCCCCCCACCTCCACTCCTCTCATTTAGGGGAAACTTTTCCGCTAAATTTAGCTGGGAAATTAACCCATAATGCACCGCGCAATTACGCCGACGCCGACGGCGACGGCAACACCACTCATGCCATAAATAGGCGCCTAAAAGGTGCGCTCTAAAAAAAAACGTACATTCGAGAAAAAGTTGTCAAATACGGTGGACGTTAGTGAAAACATCGGAAGTCACAATTAGCGAATTAATGAGCAATTGTTTTTCCTTCTTGTTCCATTCTAAGATATTCGCCTTATCTGGCCCAATCCAACCAGAGATTCGTTAAGAAAGAAGCTTTCTGAAGGTTCGTTAACACACTGCGCTTGTTTGCAAAGCTTCTGTGCTGCGATTCTTCGCTTTCCACCCTCGACGCACTGCGCGGAGTTGAAATGAGGTGGCGCCACTGCGCACGCAGCAAATCGAGCGCTTCCCGTCCTGCATTAGCCTGGAAGATTTGGATTGTTTGCGAGATGTAATCTTAGCATATTACAATATTATCAAGATCATTTCAAGCCAAGAGTGAAAGAATGATGCGTAAAATCTAATATACGCGCAGCGGCAGGGTTTTAGGGCTACATTACAGACGGCGTCAGCGTGCATTCTCGATGTAATTGGTTACGAGAGGTCGCAGCGCCTTCTACCACAAGCAAACGGAAGTCTGTAAGCCAGTTTTGAGATACAAAACAAAACAAAAAAACACAAACTGAAAAAAAAAAAGTTGAAGTGACTTTGGTAATACTTTTGGTGGTACTGAAACACCAACAGCGAGCAAAACGAGAGCTCGTCTCCTGGCTGATTGGACCCGAGCGCTAGCTGAACGCCTTGCTCGAGTTCATGGGAGCTACCAATACTGCCGCGAATCACGTCACGTGATCAAGCAGGGCAGGGTTCTTCTCCTAGCAGAGACTAATGGCGAATTCGCGTTGGTTCTTTCTGCGCGCTCTCGTGCGCTCTTTCCAGAGCGCGCGAAATCGGGTGGTTGAAAGAGAGTGCTGAGGCCTGATCGGGTGGTTCATTCCGAGGGCGCCTCTCCTCTCAGAGCGCTCCCTGGCACTCCGTCTGTAGCCGTCGGAGTGCGGAGCGGCGCAGGCGTCACGTGGTACTTGGACGGGGATCACGTGGTTTTGTTGACGATGGCCGGCAGTGGTCTGTGGTGGTGTGCGGGGTCCGGCATGACGGCGATTGATATGTGGTTCTACGAAGTGCTTGTGCATTCGACGGTGCGAGGATTACAACGGACGGGACGACATTCGTTTGCGACCGTAACAGGAAAAGTCGACGTGCGAAGTGTTCCCATTGCTTTCACGAGATCGTTCATCTCACGGCAGTGAATCCGCTAAGCCTAACCGACGAAGAAACAGCTCGCAGAACTCTCCGCTGTTTTACCGGGTTTCGTGGTCGCTTCAAGAAATTTTCAGGTTTGGCAAAAGTGCGTTTAAGGTTTGTGTTGTAAAATAAAGGGAGAGCGAATATAATGCACTGTGATTTGTGTCACATGGCGATGCTTGCGTTCCGTTCCTGCAAAAATCAATGCGCATACTGCTGTTTTCTTTTTTTACATGCCAATGCGTAAAACAATTTACGTCACAACCGTTATTTCATCACGTTGCGAGCGTAAATTTTGCTCAATCGTGCACCGTACGCTGTAAGATCGTGTTGTTTTGAATGCATTACAATGTCAAGAAATTTTAATTCCGTGACTGGTCTGAGAATGTCAGAGCGCTCTGAAGCCAGCAGTTGTGATCGGCTGAAAAGGATCCCGAGTAGCTCTGGCGGCGAGGAGGGGCGCTCCGCTGAATCGAGGTCAGAGGAGAGAGGCGACCACCCGAATTTACCATACAAGAGCGAACTCTAGGCTTCCCAAAAGAACGAGAAACGGAGGCGGGTTTATTTTGCCGCGGGGGGTTGAGGGGTTCGAGTACACTCGGCGCTAGTGCGTTCCCACATGTTCCCAATTTTTTTTTTATCACTTCTTTGGCGCGAGTTTTGAATCAAGCCGTCCACGAAAAAGCTGCAGTACGCTGCGACTCTTTCATATCCTCAAAAGCGCTCGTTCGTTCAATTGTCTCGATCGTTCGGAAAACCATGGTGTTTGCTACTTGCGAAAACGCAAAGCGTAAATTTTATGAAGCGGCTTTCACCTTTTCCGTTCTGGAATGAATGTCTTCTTTCCGGAGTTGCCGCTATGGCGAAAACAGCGAGGCTGCGATCGTACCTTGCCTGGCGCTACTTCAGATGCTGTGTTACCACTGCATTTGTTTATATGGTGTGGAAAAGGGGCAATTTTTATTTTATTTCACCCAGGTGGCTTGTGTGTACCATGCATCAGTGATTTGTCTGAACCGTGCGACCGATCTGTTTTATTAAACAAAAGGGCGACCGTCCTACCTCCTGCTTTTAGCCCACCGGGTTTTCAAAAACGTCCCTTTGACTTCATCAGCCTACAAGCATTATATATATGCTAAGCATACGAAACTCTAGCTTTTATGTTTCTTGGGGAGCTGCCATATTTGTAGCTTTATCGTTCAGCACATTTTATTCCTATGTGTTTTTTTGTCAGCGTTTTACTTTCTCGCCCTTTCTTTTACAGCGCCAAGCAGCAAACCATCACCCGTCGGTCCTGGTTTCCATATCTTCTAATAAACGTTTTCTGTTTCTCTTTCTCGGGTGGCAGGACGAGTTTCGACTTGACCAAAGACGAAAATGTCTGGGCTTGTGTCTTTGGCCTTTCTATGATACAAATCTACCGCACCGGAATCGATCAAATGGTAGTTCAAAGGTACCAAGCCTCGAAGACTCTCAAAGAGGCCCAAAGGTGTGCGTTAAGAAATCTGACCTGTTTCAGTGACCTAGCCAGTTTTCGAAAGTAGCTAGTTTTCAAATGTATAAACTTAAAGCTATTGTACGTGTAGCAGCATTATATTTTGTTGCAATTAAGTTAATGACCAATCTAAATCTATGGCAATACAAGCAGGTCTGTCTAACTTTTAACCGAAACGTCACAACTATTATTAAACGGAAGGAATGATTTGTAATCGTTCTTTCCGTCGTAAAAATAATATTTATATAATTTTTAATTATAATTGAAACTAGATAGATGCTATTTAAAGGCACCAAGGAACCTAAGGATTTTGCGAATTTCAAAGCGCAAATCGCAACTCAACAACAGGCTATACAAATTTACGCTGACGCATCTGCGGCTGTGCTATGTATTATGTTTCAGCCATCAAATTTTTATCGCGTAGAACTTTTTCTGTTGACAATATTGCAGGAGAAAGCAATAATTTGTAATAATGTAATACAAAATAATTTTTAATACAATCCCCAACTTTCTTGGACATGAACACCTCGGCGAATGCACTGAATTGAGAATTTCAACTGAACAACTACAAACATCGCCATTTTCCCCGGGAGTATCTTAGATGACAGTCATAGAATATCATTAATTAAGCAGTACTTAAAACTTTGGACTCGTATAGCTTTTATAAAACGGCTCTACACATTTTTTCACGGAATCCTGTAAGCGAAATTCACAAAATTATTAAAACATATTCATAATAAGATTGTAATGTTCCTCAGGACTGTAATTGACCGGGTATCATAGAACGCAAATTAACTGCAATTTTGATATTTCCTTGAAAACGTTTTGTTCAACTGAATGTTCCAGAAGGCTGGACATGTCATGGACTATTTTGTTTGCGATAAGAGTTCCTTTCATTTCTTTCATTGCAGGACTGCCCGTGTAGGAACCTTTATGCTGTCAGCCTTCTATTTTCTCGACATATTCATGTCGTTCGCACTGGTATATTGGTACCGAGACTGTGATCCGCTTCTTTCGGGGGCAATGTCCAAAGCGGAGCAGGTGATAATTAAAAAAATGGTTATAAGTCTACAATTTTGTTATTCCTCATATATCTATATATACGAACATACCGATTATGTGTATCAAAGAGAAGCCATTGACGTCGTGAAAGAATCTTGTATTTCAACCAATGCCTTAGCTCTAGAGGGTGTTTGGGGGAACAGGAGTCAAATCCCTCCTACGAAAACTACGCGTTGCACCGAAAGAAGGTTTACGCCGTAGTGGTGGCCAAAGGGCTCTCTCAGGAAAATTATTAGCTTTCAGTATAATTTAGTAATTAGTTACTCTTCAGTAAATATATTATTAAGTATTAACTTTAAAAGTACGCTTTCAATAAGACACTTGATGCGAATCATCCAAATGCGCAGCATTTAACGGCGTTCCGAAACATGTTTGAATTCGGACGCGTTTTTCGTTTTTCGTTTCCTATCGCAGCGCCACTCCGCGTCAGCAATCCTGCCCTTCGCGGTCGAAACGCACGACATGCGTGCGCCACCACGCATCGCACATAAAGGTGCGTCTTCGCACTGGCGCCGAAGGAAACCGAAACTTAGAAACGCGTCGGAACGCCGTAAAATGCATCGCGCACGTGCCTTATATCATTGTAATGTGGGTGACGTTAGTAGTTTTCGACGATGTCCATCCAGTTTCTCAATGAAACCATCCTTTTTGAAATAAAAAATTAAAAGTTTAATTACTAAAAGTAGTTATTTTCAATTTTACTTAATTGGCCTTTTGGCACAAACCCCTACGGCATCGACCTTTTCTAGTTTTCTTTTCTGTGCGATACGTCAATTTTGCAGGAGAGATTTGGCCCGCGTTTTAATAAATACCATGTATAAGAATCAAAATCGTGTTTAATCACTTATAGCTGTTCTCTCTTTATTCAACAGAGGTTCAATAATTGGTAACTATAGCCCGCATAAAAATCACAGTAACCTCCTTTTGAAAGGCATCGAAATTTAAGTCGTAATAAGCCGCGATACAGCTGGAAGTTGACTTGGGTATGGCCATGCTTACCTAAGGAGCGTATTCGGAAAAGCTTCCGGAGTAAGTCAGCAGGCCAAATTTCGGCCCACTGACCGGCGCGTTTTCATTTGGACGTCACGTGGCTTGATTTGTGGGGTGAGAATGAGAGAGGGTGTACCTCAGTAATTTAATCACTGGCCTTTAGCCGGCCCCCAGAAATGCTTATGCAGTTTTAAGAGCCAGTTAAATCCTCTTTAACCAGGTGATGTGAGCGTCCACAAAAACGCGATATTCAGAGGGGCAGACATTGACATGTTTAACGAACATAACGTAAGGGCGCAAGTGAGCTGGTGTATACTAAACATTGTGAAGCAACCTGAGACTTTTCAAGCACGAAAGTTGACAACAAGCGAAGAGGAGGAGAACGTCTCAAACGTTCTCTTTCTCTTCTCAATTGTTTCAAAATTTTTGTATTTCTCAAGTCTCGGGTTGCTTCACTAATGTTGACCTGTTTACTTACTCTACAAGCTTCTCTGCATAGGTTACCGGGGATGAGTAACTTGTGGTTAGGCAGTATGGTTTAATGGGTTTGCGTATACACATGTCTTATAAAAGGAATGTAGTGGGTGTTTTTGTTTTTTTGTTCCATGCTTTACAAATTTTTTTTTTTAAATTGCGGCGAAAGCTAGATGAATGCAATCTGTGCAGGTGTGTTAGGCCTGGTGGATATGTTAAAGGCAACTAATCGTCACGATAGGTCGAAGAATTATGTAAAAATGGTTATTTATCTTTTTAAATTTGTGAAAATAAACATATGGTTTCAATTACCAAACTTACTAAGCGTCATCACTAAGCCATTAGATCAGTAAATTATTATAGAGACATCGAAATACCTGGGAAGCGTAATGGTGCGCTAAAGTTACAACTCGCGCAACAAGCATAAGGTTGGCATGTCGAAAACGATTGATGATATTCTTAATATTTGTGCTTTTTGCACCACAGTCTTGTGACGTTCAGCAAGTTTTCAATTGAAAAAACATGTATCTTAATTTTTAAAGAATATAAACAAATCACCGAATTATTTGATTTATCGTGAGGATTAGGCCATCTATAATGTCCTTTTTGTAGTATAACTCACCTTCGCGGACCGCATTCGTGAAGCTTAATTATACTCTTTCTTAAGACAACCTTACAAAGTCTAGAGAAACACGCTGGCAAGGGGACAAAAATACGAGAAATTGCGTCGAACGGAAAATCTTTCCTAGGACGAATCCTAAAAGGGTTCGACGTGGTAAGGTTGAGTAAACAACATGCCGTCGAAATGCGACACTGGACTGAAAGGGGACTGAAACTGGGATTAATTTATTGTCACTATTTATTTTGCTTATTACTAAAACAGGGAGGCGTGCGGGCAGAGACGGATTGAGTATCCCGCAGACAAAAATGCAGTTCATGTATTTGTTGTCACGCAGCTGGTCCCTTTTACGTGGTCCATAACTTATCTGGATTTCTTGGGTTTTCGGGACTGTTCCTGGCTGGAGTTGTCAGCGCCTCCACAAGGTACGTTTTTTTTATTATTTTTTCTTTAACTCAATAGCGCTAAGGAGTCTGTGTCACAGAAAATCCGGCATCGGCGTCGGTGGGACGCAGACTCCTGATTGGATGATGGGGTCATGACGTCACAGCCACATGACCTGCGCGGGAATTTCAGACAACCCACAACGCTCACGTGAAGCAGGGACGTCGAAGCGTGGAATGAAGAGTGATTAAAACGTGGCATGTAACGCCGAATGAAAGGCCGCCGCATATCTGCAAATGATTTCATTTTATAAAATAGTTGATCTGCTTTCAGAAGAAAAAAATTGAAGTATTTTGAGGCGCAGGCAGAATTGCAAACTCTACGACCACTCAAGCTACGAACCAGACGCGACTAGGTCACGAAGACACTTTTTTTTTTTTTTATTACTAGGCAACGCAGGCACGCTTGCACGCTCTGTGGGAACAGGCAGGGTTTATACGTTAGCTGTTGCGTTCCACTCATGAAGGCGAAGCTTAAACGTGCTCCTCTAATGGTTTAACGTAATTATTTGAAGAAGCAAAGCGAAACTTGGTAGCAAAACAGACGCAGCTAAAGCTAATACTCAATCGTCTTATTTAGGATTTATAGAAGTCAGGAAAGTACAAAGTCATAACAGGCGTGCAGTTATATTATGGTTACCGGAGATTGAGGAAACAAACTAGTGAACAAGTACAGAAGATGTCACAGGTCAATATACATAAATGTAATAAAAGGTCGGTAATTTGTAAAAGAGATTTCATAAATACGTGCCTGAACATTTAAAAAAGTATTTGAGTAATGATCGAATAGTTCACACGAACAGTTTAGGGCATACATTATTATATTATTCACTAGGTCACACGAAATTGTTTTGTGAATCACTGACAAGAAGTTGGTGCGCATAATATTTGGATTGCCTAAAATATCCAATATAAGGTTTCTACTAGGTGAAAATAGCTTATGAAGATAAAAACCCCGGGATTCTACAGGATAATGACCATTATTATGAAAGTGGTTAAAGCATACCAATCGTTTGTTTCCATATTAAAATATTACCGAATATTTATCAACCTATGTACCAATTCAGTAATCTTAATTTTTTTTGCGCGATAGTATTTTTATGTGTTTACATTCCGACCCAATAGTGGCGCAATATAACCATTGATGCTGCTGCGTGTTTAAACATCAAAATTCATTCAACATAAAAAGTATAGTACCACTCCTCCTGAGTGTAAGTGACCTTGAGTAGTGCTAGTAGGACCTAATACTTTACCGTTTAACACATCTTACTCCGCGACAATTCAGTGATCTGACTCCGACAGCTTTTGCGTAGTTAACAGCTAAACCCACTCAGCCTCGTTTTCTTTTTGTTTTCTTTTCTTTCGAATTGGGAGGGGCGGATGACGCCACTTATCGCCGTGGAATCACGTCTGGACAGCGGAGACTAGCTGTTTTGAAGAATCAAATATCTCGGGGCATCGGCGGCAGCCTTTTCCCCTTGACGCAGAGGGATAAGCGCGATTGCGTGGAGAACGCGATGCGCACGATTTTCGCGGATGCGTCATTTCCACCCAGCTCGGTGATGATTTCGCGCTGTTGGTGTACTGTCTAAAAGCAAATGAGCGAAGTAGAATCTATTCTCCGAGTAAAGTATTTGGTATATCACTATGCTAGTATCATTCACGGGTTAACAACTCAGTAAATGCTACGCCTCCAACATACGCTTGTTGCCCTGGGGCTGAGCTTCGACTGCGCGTATGACGAAGATTTTATCAAAGGCAGGACGCTCACGCTCGAGGACTTCTAATGTACAGGCATAGCCTCCTTTATACTGACAAAGCCTGGCATATCACCATGAGACGCAGCCAGCGAAAGTGAAAAGGTAGAGCAGCAGACAACGCATGAGAGGAGAGTCATGTAACGGGCGCCCCGCAGTGGTGAGACGCCGAAACACGCTTCTCCCGAGCGATGGAATGTCCGCTCGTGCTCCTCGCGTTCCTTGCGCGTCCTCGCCGCAGCAAAAACTGTGCGCTCGCTACCAGCTTCCCCGAGAAATGCTCTGTGCTACCAGATCCTAGCGCTCCAAGTTCGCGATCGTGCGCTGTATGGCTCCGTCGTCGAACTGCCAGGCTTTGTGAGTCTAGAGGAGGCTATGGAACAGGGATATTGTAGCGTGAGGCCACACTGGTCGAGGTTGAGCAGTTTCGCGTGGCTGTCAAAGAGCCGTGCTGCGCAAGCGCGAGGAGCAGTGACGTCACACGGCGCTCAACTGGCGCGCCGGAGCCGCCACCGCCGCGCGCTCCGCCGCCACCGCGCGCGCCTCGCCGGTCTGCGCATTCCAGAGGGTGACGTCATAGCCGCGGCCGACGCACTGGTGCCGCCGCGTGCCCAGCTGTCCGCCTCCGTTGCGCAGTAGCCAAGTCTGACGCTGCACCGGAGCCGCTTGATAGCGGCTCCCATTTTGTGCGCATAAGCTCACGCTACGTATATCCTGGCATAGACGAGGTTAAGCCACCGCAATGTTTAGCCCGTCACAGTCTCTAAGTTGTTTTTGCACACTCAGAGTTACATTCTTCGACGAATTCGTTTCTTTTTTCAAGTGAGTTCAGGGGCATTTCAGCTATATAATGTCCCCTGCGATTTATGATGACTTCTTCTTGCTATTACCAATCAATGATAGCTCTCCATCATCGTTCCTGCTGCCGGGGGGGGGGGGGGGGGGGGGGGGGGGGGGGGGGGGGGGGGGGGGGGGGGGG